>JAHWFP010153279.1:55302-66644 GCA_023313725.1 Lithobius niger | reverse complement strand
ATTTTTTACGTCAAATCTAAGGTAAACTAAATTACAACAAAGCTAGGGTAAATAATAATTAAATTCAAGCTAGTTTCGTTTAGTTTAGTTTAATTTTAAGCTAAAAACTGAATAGAAATCCCCACATAAAACACATGGCGCCCTCTATAAACTAAGATTGAACTAATATGTGTGTATCTAAGATGTTTTAAGTATGGGTCTCAGTCACAAAATTCTCCTCCCCAAACCTATAAATTCTTGATGATATTAATGCCAATGGTGGCGCCATGGTAAAATATAAAGAATGTACCCTGGCGCCATCTAGTGACAGTAATATCGTCAACCTTTACAAAGCTTGATACCAGGTGCATAAGGCGCCACACATTTTTACTCAATAAATAAGAAAGCACATGGCTTGTTTGTTGTGTTAGAACTTCTCACACAACAAACAAGCCACGTGCTTTCTAACTTAGAAGGTTAGAAAGGCATTTCTTTGCTTGCTGCGAGAAAGTGCTGAAGGGAACTCAATTGGGCTAGATGCTGCAGACTTTGATTTGGTGTCAACCCGTCTTTAAACGCTTGGCACACGTTAATTTTTCTTTTACTTTCAACTCGGGAAGGGTGTTACTTGACTTACGCCCCGCATGTGCAGTGAATGCTTAAATTTTAAGTTCAAGACTGACTTTAACTTTCCGATCTTAACCTTAACTCAAACTTGAAATAACGTAGGGTTGAGTTAAGTTCTGTAAGAAACCGTCATTTTTTTGACAGCCGTTTCATACTTTAACTTGAACTTTAGAACAAGTCGTTCTACAGTTCTCGCTGCACGTACGGTCGTTACTTATTTTACTAACTACTCAAACGGCTACGCGATTGAAAACTACTTGTATAAACAAAAAGAAGACGATCAGAAAATGGCACCTGGCAAAAAGGATGCAAATAAGTTTGAAATTTCTTAGGACCCTATTGTGTAAGAAATTTTCAGATAGCACAGAAAAGACTGGCGCCATGGCTTCGGCTGGGAGCGCGGCAAACTTACAGCACAGAAAAGATGGAGGCATGTTAAATAATTATTATACGGTAAATAAAGTTTACCACAGGAGTGGAGGAAATGCAGAAGTGGTGTAAGCCGCTTACTCTAATCCTCAAGCATGCGAGATGTGTGGGAAACATTCCTTCAGGCAGTGATTGGTCATTTAAGAAAAGAAAATCTTACCATGCTGTTCTGAATAGCTCACTCATTTGCGTTAATCGGGAACACAAATGGAGTTTAACTCAAAACGCAATACAGAACGAAACTTCATGAACGTCTTTCTCAAAACAAATGAGTTAAGTACATCCTTTCTGCGTATCAATGCCACTTAGTGCCTCTAGTGTAAAACTGCAACACAGAAGTCGTAATCACATGACTTTAAATCTCACTACACACCTTGTAAATATAAGGAACCCGCCTGACAGGTGTATTCCAACAAGGACATTTTAAAAGCTATATTTAATTTTCAACCAGTGTATATAGCTGGTCTTAGTCACAATAAAAGGCAATTACAACACAAAACATTAAAAAAAAAACATTAAAAAACGGGTTCAGCACAGTACTACTGGCATAACCAGACCTGCCACCTTGCTGTGATTAAGACCGGTTGAAAATTAAACATCGATTTTAACATGTCTTTGTGGGAATAAACCTGTCCGGAGGTTTCCTTACTTTTACTGATAAGTCCATCCTCAAATTAATCCAGACACATGCTAGTGTCGTGCTAAGTTAGGCAACAAACATCACATTACTTCAACTGTCGAGGTTGTAAACCATTGTAGCGCAACGCTATAGCGTCAGTGTCTAATATCCTGAAGCATAGTTTGGCACATTTCAGGCATTTGGGGAAAAATAATAATGCGGGACAAAAGCCGAATGGTTCGGCCCTTCAAAAGAGCGATATCAACACACCAAAACATTCGCCAAGTTAATGCACTAAATAATACTTTGGACGTTAAATGAAAACTAGAACAGTGCTTCGGAAAGTATCAATGTTCTTGTTTTCATTTAGCCTTCGAACTATTAGTCGACGCGATTAACTTGGCGGATGTTTTGATGTGTTGATATAGTTTTTAACATGTCCTTGTGGGAATAGACCTGTCAGGATGTCTTCAATCCTTTGAAGGGCCGAACCATTCAAAACTTAGCGGTCATTTTTACCAGTTTTGGTTTTTGATAATATCAACCTTGTGTGTACCTTGTAGTACACAAGGTAGTCTGCAGTACAATCTATCACATTATTATTGATTGTACTGCAGACTACCTTGTGTATACAAGGTACACAAAAGGTTGACTATTTTGTATACAGCAAGGTAGACTTATATTGCGTACTTGAAGGGCTGGCTCTGAGGGTGCTCTTGGAGTTTCGTTTGATAGCTTCATAAAGGAACTAACTTTACACAAAGCCACTTTTGTGCCGCTACATAACACTGCTACATACATCATCGATGCATTTTAAACTTTATCTATGCTAATGAAAAACGGTAATAATTGTACAGACTTCCCTTCATTCCGTGCGTTTCTTTTCCTCGCAGCGCTAAAGCAGTTCGCTAAAAGATTGTGTATTTTCCCTACAATTTAGCTGCAATTTGCAGTGCTTCGTGTAGCGCATGCGTCCCTTTTCCACATTTCGAGAATTGCTAAATGCAGCCATGCAGCAACAAAAGAGGTTCTAGCGCTGGTGCGAAAACAAGATGGCTGCTTCCTATCGATTAAAAATGTGATTATCTGTGGCAAATACGGCCGTGTTTTTATAGTTATACTGAGTTTAACTGAAACCACAAAGGAGCGGAAAGGTAAAGTAATAAATACACAGCTATAAAATTCCATTGATTCATTTCGATTGTCAATAAAACTTTCCGATAATGTTTATTCGTGTTTGTCATTTAAAGGGATGGTACCGGCCTCTTCACACACGCGAAACCGCGTAACAATATAGGCCTAAGAGCCGAACCTGCGGATTAATACCTTAACGTAACATCCGACGGCTGGAAGACGCTTGACGTCAAGCATTAATCAGCGTGTTCGTCCTAAGTTGATCAAGCCCAAACTGTAAAACTCAGTAGCCGAAAATTTGAATTGTGTTCATTTATGCCATTTTGGGTGTCTTTTGTTTGATGCCATGTTTAAAACTTCGGGACAGAACTTGGATTGCTTGCAAGAAGATGGCAGCCTTCATTTTTTTGACAATCGCACGGAGATGGCGGCCTCCATTTTTTTTGGCTACCGTTGGATAGCTCTTTGTGTACAAATCTACCAGGGGGCTGTTTCTTTTCGCCATCTAAAGCTAGTGACGTTTGCGTGACGTGGCATTTAGAAAACTTTTGCAGCTGCTGCACTGTTGCAAGGAGGAGAAACGCACGGATTTCTACTAGTTACTTCAGCACAGTGAGAAGTTCTGAGCACCACTAAGTCATTGACAAATGACCTCAGGATAAATGCCATTTTTCTTCATCATCCGTTATCACTGCCTCACTGGGCACACACTAAAATAACTTTAGAATTTAAACACGGTTAGGAAAAAAAAACTGTATTTATAAACCTACATTTGAGTGTTACGTTTTGCTTTACAAATCATAGGACAAAGTACATATATTTTATGGGTAAAATAGTAAATTAATAAAGCAACCTCCCGAACAAACCAGCAGTAGTTGGTATAGGATTGCCCTACGAGCTTAGAGGATAGGAGACTGAATCACATTATCGGCCTACATGCTTTTAAAAATGTATGCGCTGGGCATGCGTCTGGCGTGGAAAATTCTAACAGAAAATCATTCGTTATCTGAGCATTTACGCAACATCATGCAAAAAGAAGCCAGGCACACGTGACCGAAAATTCATAAAATTAATATTTCAACATCAAAATATGTGTAATAAGTTATGTGTACCCCAAAGCTGAAAATACAAAAAAAAACGGGGGGGGGGGGGGGAGAAAAAAAACCTTCCATTTCAGCCTTCTGACATTATATTATTTTGTACCTCTACTAACTCTTCGGAAAAAGACTCTTCCTATTGTAACTTGTTTTGATGTTGAAATATTAGTTCTACGCGTTTTCCATGCCAAGAGTGCCTCTCTCCCTGTTATATCATAGATTCACGCACATTTTGTTGTTAACATATGCTTAAGAAATATACTGAACCATCCCATAACAATCTCATTGTGGCGGTTTTTTCCAGCTATTATTTATAATTTTGTAAGCAGCTCAACTTAATATCTGAACTCTTCCCACATGTATAACAGCTGTTCTGTTACATATTATTTACGTCATTCTTGTTTGCTTGTTTAATAAACGACGTACAGGAAATAGTGCCTGTTTTCCCCAGAAGTGCAAGCAATCTAAGTTCTGTCCTGAAGTTTTAAACATGGCATCAAATGGTAGTTGATCAAATTAGGACGAACAAGAATACATACACACATTGCACATTTCTAACAAGATAAAAACGAGACAAACAATACTCACAATTGCAAACAAAAACGTTATATGATTGAAGTTTCTTACTTGTTTTAAAACGTACACGGATAAAAATTGATGATTTTAAATTGAAATATGCAAATGTACAATTGATAAAATTGCATCTGTTTAAGTAGTATTGTGCTTTACGAATTAAAAATGTTCTTAAAGCACAACAACACTTAACAACAGATGCAGTTGTCTCAATTGTACATTTTATTCTTTAAATTAAATATCATGAATTTTTATCCGTGAGCATTTTATGGCACACCCTTTTTATATGACACCCATCTGACGTTTTTGTTTTGTAATCCGTGCACCTTTTTTTATGGTACGCAGTAATGTCGAATAAAAACTGAGAAAACTAAGAAAGTGTGGGTGAATTAAAAAGAAAGTAATTATTGAAAACTGCACATTTCAACCGGTTATTGAACTGGTTTTGAACATTTCTATTCACAGTTTTATTTTGTTGAGAAAGCGGAACTGAACCGGAACACTATCCAGACTCAACCCGCATAACCTGAACATGAATTAATTTTTTTGCGGTACGACTTGCTGATTCGAACGTATGTAAATGGTGCGAACATGTTCATTTACCTGTTCTGTTACATGTGTGAGACGTTTTTGCCATTTCACTAAAACCCATGTAAATGTTGTAGAAGCTATGCATGTGTGGAATGAATGAAAGTAGTAAGAGGGGATGTCCTTTTAAATCCTTACGCTATATGTGGTCGGTTTGTGCGTAGCCTGCTGTAATCGATGGAATCAGTCCAAAAGAGATTGATTAATCTCTGAAAAAGACTAAACTTGGGAGTCTATAATCTTAAAACTGAATGCTTGGGGTTACCTCGGATTAACAGAAGGAATTTCATGCTGGAACAAGTATAGCTTTTCTCTGTAATACTCAAATTTAAGTTTAAAACAGAGAAATGTAAGAAAACTGAAGTTGAGCTTCCTGTGTTGTTTATTTCTATTTCTACCCCACACTGAATTAATGTTTGCCCAAGGATCTTTGCAAATAAAACGTTTGACCAGATTAACAGTAAAAACAACTATTTTAGAGCAATAATGCATGGAAAAACTGTAAAATTAAGGGAATGTATCAAGTCTCGAAAAGTCAGAAAAAGTCGGGGAATTTGTTAAACATATATTGAAAGTCAGGGAATTTCAACATTTTCCAGAAAGTCTTTTTCCTCTGTAAAGAATTGCTAATTATTATTTGATTTTTTAATTCTAAAACCTTCACTTCATTACAGTTAAAATATCATGTTTTTTGTTTGTTTCATTTCTCATAAAGCAAAAACTCCAATAGGTCTAAGTAATATTGGACGTTACGCGTTAATTGTGTTTCTAATTTGGTTTAAAGTATGACATTCCTGCTCTTTAATAACACCAGGTAGGTCAGTGTAATTTTTGAATAGCAAAGCGGTGCGATATAATTATTGTAATTTGAGTGAAAAATGGAAAAAAAATGTGTTAGTTTTGTATTTTACCTCCGACCTTCGACTGACTAAAAAAACTCGAAAAAATTCAGTATTGGTCTGGAAAACAGAAAATTCAGGGAATTTCATCTTGAGTTTTTGAACGCCATCCTGAACATAAAGACGCTTCATCGTATCTGAATCGGTATCGATAAAACAGATACCATCCAGTAGAGGATCGGTATGTATATCGGATCAGTAGAAGTGTCATTGCGGCCTTAGTTTCTGGCATCAACAATGAGGTAAGTCGTACTAATTCTAATGGAGAGAGTGAATCAGATTATGTTTCCTCTACTGTTATGCAAATATTAACACAGTAAGAGCCCGTAAAAAGGACATTAAATTAAATAAGGTTATGCTGGATAAAGGTTGAAAAATTGTGTTTAAACTAATGGGCACAGTCTCGAATTTGACTGTAACTCCGGAGAATTCTGGATTTAGAAATATTTAAATAATATTTCATTAGCCATTTGTATTTAATGAATGTTTACTTAAATCTTGGACAGGAGAAAACGCTAGTTGACATTCACCAGTCCAATGTAATGGATTAGTTGGAAGAATTAAGTCCAGTTTTATTTTCCAATTCCAATGATACCACCTTACTGGCCCTTAGGTGAGTTGACATTCCCGGTTCAATGTAATGGATTAATTGAAGAATTAACCCTATTTTTTTCTCAATTCCAATGATACTGCCTTACTTGACCATTATTTTGGATTTTATTGTGACCATGAAGCTTTGCATAACGTGATTGAAACCATAGCCAAGTGAAGAAGTATTTTCCATTATTTTGTAAATTGCTTACCTTATTATTTTGGACTCCTCCCACAGATCACATCCTTCAGTTACATGTTATTTTCGTCTTTATGTGTTTAATAAACGACTGAGAAGAAAAGCTGTCTCTTTGCTGAGTAAGTCCAACCAATGCATGTGTAGTCTAGGTTTTTTCTAGAAGCTTTAAATGCTCCTTTTATTAGTGTTCAACTTTAATAAGGTAGCTGTCGGAGATGCTCCTGAACCCTAGGATGTGGATCACTTGGTATTGGTGCCATTGTCTGCAGTCTAACAAAATATTGTAAGTGAAAGTGGGGTACAAGAAGGAATCACGCTTTTGCGTACATTGGGAAAGCATTTTCAGAGACTGGTGTTGTGGTACACTATTCAGACAAGCTACCAGCCAAATTAGTGTGTGTGATGCATCGCCGTGTGGGATGGGTGCTGCAGTATTACATGTTTTCCTCAGTGGGGAAGAATGCCCCTTGCCTTTGCTTCACATACTTTGAGTAAACAGAATGTCACTACGCTCAGTTTGGTCGTTAGGTCTTAACCATTATTTTTGGAGTTAAATGCTTTCATCATTATCTTTATGTGCAAAAGTCTACTCTAGGTAATCACCATTTAGTATTTGTTATGAATTTTTAGTCCCTTGGAGGGTAATCCAACAATGGCAGCTACCTGAATTCAGTGGTACTGTGCTTTAACGTAGAAACTTCTTTATTTAGCTTAAAGCAAGTCGAATTTTCATCGATTCCTCCTGGCCGAGATGTTGAATTAGTCACAAGATGTTGCATTAGCACTAGGCTATGTGTATCGTGGTTGGGTAGACAAATTAGGCCGTGATTTAATGCCTTACTTCCAGCACAAACTAGAGATCACTAGTTAAAAGAAGTGTTTATTTTTGTCGGGACGAGTTATCATTCGGAAAGCGCTTCTTGGACAATGATTAACTAACCGATTAACTTGCTTAAACCAATGGTTTTTTTTTAGCATCATCAAAATGAAAGCATTATCATGTGATCGTGTCTGGTGCCCCAAAATAGATACTGACATCGAGGTTTCTAGAGATTATGTGCCATTTTGTACATAGCTTACCATAATATTTTGTCAGTCGTCCACTGCAGGTATGCACTGATTGGGCGACTGACAAGAAGCACTTCCTGTTTGCCTCAGAAATCCAACCAATGCATACTTGGTCTGAGTTGTCTCCCAGAGTTTTAAATGTCGCCTTTGTTAGACATTTATGCATTATGCAACAATATTTTCTTTTTAATTTAAACTCTCATCAGATAAGCCTACTTAGTTTCAAGAAGATATCCTGCTGCTAGTTGAAAGTTACCCAGGTATTTGACAACTGCTGAATTTTTATTATTTGTGTAACAAATTTTATCAAGAATTTGTATTCCTGTTGCATCATTTGGGGACAGTAGCAAAGGACAGTCCACAAATGAGAGTGGGGGCAGTGTGTGGACATCTAGACGAAAACCTCTACCGATACGTGTGAACCGGGATAAGCTAATTCGATCAATTTACGGCAAATTCGAGATTAGCAATACTTTTGGGGTTATCTAGCAACGTGGCAAATTTCATGGCAATCTACGCTTTAGTTTGGGCTCCACCCATACTACAAAAGTGCAACCAACCAACCAACATTTTGCAATTCAGTGTCCGTTGTAGGCTACGCTACGCTCTGCCAATTACAACCATACACACAGTTATGTATATCTAACCCACCGTATACACTAACGTGTCATGTGAACACCTTGCTAAACCTTGTCTTGCATGTCACTAGAGTCACTATAGCCACTGGGCGGCACCATTCTCATCATTTGGGTACTCACGCCGACACCAGGTAGCTTCCCACAGTGTACACTTGTTGGCTGCGTCACTTGCTTGTCTGTCATATGCACTTGGCGACACTGCAGCGGCTCTCCACACTCACACACTAAGTTGGTTCCTCATACATAAAATTCCACGTACACCAAATATCTTTGGAGAATCACACACCAGAAAGCTCTTCACTGTGCACAAGAGACCACAAGAACATCCTAGTTCCCCCCACTGATCTACCTGAACGATCCGTTTTAGTCTTCTGTACAGCCGTACCGGCTGAGAGGACTATTGCAATGACTTTGTCTGTCCCTCCGTGCGTCCGTCCGTCACTTTTTTCAACTTCGCAACGGTACCACATATTGACAACCATTGTGTACAACGTTAGATTCAGTGTGAGAAGTTAGTTAAATAACATGGCAAATTAAAACATCGTTACTTCGTCATAGCTAATAAACTTGTCCGATGTAACTAAATCAAATAATAACATTTGATCGTCGAATTAAAATCTTAAATTAAAATCCTCAATAAAAATAAATGGATTTTAGCTTCGTTTAAAATAGTCTCGTCGCATTGTTGCATGAATGAATAGGCTTACCGTCGAACCAATTACTCCATTAGGCCTATCTGCAACTTACGAAAATAAAACTGCGTTTTTAAAATTAGGACTAAAAAATGAAAATTATGCCTAAAATCATGTTACCATGGCAACGTCAAGTTGCTACAAGTCGCTGTTGGCTTCATCAACAGCATCTCTCTCATCACTTCCCTACTACCACTGATCTATATAGGCTACGTTGAGCATTACGTTGTAATACTGTAACTATGTGCGTGAAGGCGCTCCGTGTTGCAAAAATGAATAGGCTTACTATACAATCCATATCTCCGTTAGCTGCGACTTACGAAATTGAAACTGCTGGTTAAAATTAGGACTAAATATTGACAAATACGCCTAAAATGTAAAATAGGCCTAAAAGCTAACACATTTTTAACCGGCGATTGTGATGGCTACTGCTTTTAGACTAGTATAATAGATTCCCAGGCGGTCACCCACCCAAGTATCAATCTGAATATTAAACAAACTCAGACTGAATATTAAACAAATGCCAACAATGCTGGTGATCCAACAATTCGCTCACACTTTCAGGAAACGTGAAAAGGAATCATTATCTTTATTACGGATTAATTTATATAATGGTTTCACGTCACTCTCACGTGTTAAAGCTAAATGTCCGTTGCCCATTTGACTTGCCGTCCTATCGTGTTACAAATAATGACCAAAGCCTCTGAAAGAGAGCTACGGACAAACCAACTTCCAAAAGAAAGCTGTACATTGAATGAATGAGCGAAGCGAGCGAAATTCAGTGAGTTTGCAACGAGTACTGAAAACCAACTTGGTCTGCCAAAGTATCACGAACTAGAAAACAAAAACGAGCTCGTTTGATGTTTAAGGCAAAGTTTAACTGATACGAAATCATAACAGCAAACCTACAGATAAACCTACAAATAAACTTTCCTGTAAGGTTTCGTATACCACAGTTCTTAAGTTCAATATTTCTATATATTTCGTTGGGGTCTTTCAGCAATTTTAAATGGTTCCAGTTAACATTTTCTAGTTGTTTTATAATTCCTTTGTGGTTTATCTTTTGATAAGTTCTCGATTGACTTTTATTATCAACTGTTAAAGTGTCATTGTTGATATTCCAGATTTGAATTGCCGTGAAGTAATGGTCGGCAAGTTTGATTTTTACCACAAAGAAATTATGCAAAAAATTTGTCGTCCTGGAATAGATAAGGTGTATGCAGGATTTAATAAGTCTATTATTTTTTAGTTCTTCTCGAGTCGGAGATGTGATATGTTCCGTGAAGCCAAGTGCAGCCATACAGTTTTCAAATCTTTCAATATCGTGTTTTTCGGAAATGTCTTGATGACCACGTAGGATATTAAAATTAAGATCCCCAGCAGAATAATATTTACATTATTTTTGATACTTTTAAGATAGTTTTTTAAGTTGTAGATAAATTTTGTACGACTAGCGGAGGGTTTTTTGTATATTGATAATAATAAGAAGTCGTGTTCGTTTAGAGAGAAGTTGCAGATGCTTGATTCATTATCATCAAGTTTTATATTTTTATGAACAACATTCTTAATAACATTTTCAAGAATGAAAATAAGTATTCCACCACCTCTTTGTGCAGGCCTGCAATTATGGTATTGTTTGTAGTTATTCATTTGAAAATACTCACATTCATCTTCAGAAATATTAATTTCTGTAAATATAATAAACTCCCAAGCAATTTCAGAAGTTTCAAATTCAGCCATCCAGTCAGGCCAGTTAAGCTTACAACTTCTTATGTTAATATGTAGAAATTTAACATTCGATTTTGGAGCATCATTTAAAAGTTCGTGCAGTTTGCTGAAGTTATCGCAGACATTGTTTGCAAAGTCTTGCTGTGTGTTTTCCTGCTCACTTAATGTATTTCGTGAGGCTCCATTTTGGTCTTTATCCATTTTTTTGTCTAGGTTAGAAACTAGATAGGTTAGGTCTTCTTCACTTTTTAGGATTTTCGGTCTTCTGTCCTTTTCGGTTTTTCGGACGTGAATCTTCCCGTCTTTAAACCAAATGAACTTATGCGTTCCCTTTAATTCTTGCTTCGATTTCCAGAATAGAGCCTTGTAGTAAGAGCCTTGTAGTATTGTAGAGCCTTGTAGAGCCTTGTAGTATTGTATTAATAATAATAATAATAATAATAATAATAATAATAATAATAATAATAATAATAATAATAAT
>JAHWFP010153279.1:0-16312 GCA_023313725.1 Lithobius niger | reverse complement strand
CCCCCCCCCCCCTGTTTCACGGTCCCTCTGCCTTGCCCCCCCTCCCCCTGTTTCCCGGTCCCCGGAACTTCCTCATTGGGTGATATGAACACTCCCCCCCCCCGGGGTCCGGGGTATTTGGCCTTCTTAAAAAAGTAAACAACACTACTTCTCAGTGAAGCTGCGTTGCCTGTTTTACCGTCTTGATACCAACGCGATAAGCCCGGAACAACGATCGCGCAGGCAGTGATTGTTACTCAACCAACTTTGAAATTACTCAATTTGGCTCTAACAGCCAGCATTATTGAAACTTTGGATTTCCTAATTGTTAGACTTCAACATTGTTAGCGGCGTCGTCATTTATTCTTGTAACAGAAATAAGTATTGTAAGTATTGTTTGGCTACTACATTGTTAGCGTCTTATTCCCCTTCTTCAAGGCAAGTAAGTATCTAGACACACGCTAGTGTGTCGCGCCAAGTTAGGTAACAATCATCACAACAAACATCACATCAATTCAATTGTCAACGTTGTAAACCATTGTAGCGTGGCGCCATAGCGTCAGTGTCTTATATCTTGAAGCATAGTTGGGCACATTTCAGGTACTTGGGGAAAAATAATAATGCGGTACAAAAGCTTAAATTGTGTTGAAATCAAGAGCAATGACCCACCTGACAAAAATGAACTCGTGTAGGAATGCCAGCTAAGTTGATTTCAATGCAAAATCTGACCCTCAATAACGTTGAAAATGTGTAACTAGCTAGCCAGCTAGCTTATTCTAGTCCGCTCATCCCCATGTTAATTACCATAGGGTGATTATTCATCGATACCGAGATAACGGGAAAGTTTCCAGCTATGAAATTGGACGAATGGCTGCAGTATGATACGAACTGCGTACCTTTTACGGTTTGGAGCCTAGGGGTGTAACGAGGATGGCGTGGGGTGGCGCGTAAGTACGAAAATAATGTTATAGCCATTGTTAGTATGGTCGGCATCGTCTCTCATTGGACAGCCAAACTTCGGACAATGACAACGTGTATACTGACGTGATTGAGTAGACACACACTAGTGTAGCACGATAAATCTAAACAACGTTGCCAAAGAAATTTTATTCATGTCCAATTCACGAAAAATAAACCAACTCTAAAAACAAAGCAAAATTTAAAAAAAGCCAAAAACTGGTGAAGAGGCCAGCAAGTTGAGAGTGGTTCAGCGCTTCAAAGGAGTGATATCAACACACCAAAACTAACGAAATAAAATAAATTACAACAAAATTAAAACCAAACCAAAAACCCATAAAGAGGTGACCAAGTTGAGAATGGTTCAGCCTATAGGGAAAAAGTAGTAGCAAATTGTTGAAAACCATTGCCACTTTATTACACATCTGCACGGTAGTGTTGTTGAGTTTAATACACAATTTATAAAAAAAGGACTGATATCATTGGCGGAGCGCGCGAGCGAAGCGTAGCCTATAACGGACACCAAATTGCAAAATGTTGGTCTGTTGGTCCGTTGGTCCGTTGGTCCGTTGGTTGCACTTTTTTAATCTGGGTGAAGCCCAAACGAAAGGTCGGATTGAAATGAAATTTCGCACAACGCTTTATACCCCCAAAAGTATTGCTGAGCGAAAATTTAACGTAAATCGAAGAATTATTACTGTAGAAATGTTAAAATGTTCGAATTTATATCTAACACTCACCATTGTAAATTTGGAGCCGTGAATAGTTAAGGAATTCCGACGAAGCATACACCATGCTAATATTAGTCAAGTGAAGTTTAAAAAACACGGCAAATTAAATTTTGGTTGCTTCTTTCTAGCTAATAATTTTTTTCGACGTAACTCAACGAAATAATATTATTTGATGCTTGCATTTAACCACTACAGTAACAAACGCAACCATAAAAACAAAAGGATTCCATTAACGACACACGTTAGTTTCATTTGAAAAAGAATGCTTTGGAGATTATTCAATTCCACATGGCAACGAAAGTGGCGCCTACACTAGCGTTGGGAATCCCGAATATGAAACCTGAAATCGTCGTATCAAGGCCAAGCGGTATTATAAAACGATATTGACATCAGACGAAACACGAAAGCACGAAACACGAAACAATAATTTGCCCGCCTCTCTCAATTCCTGGTTGCCACGGTAACGTGAACTCGAAACCAAAACCGTGTTGCATCGCATGAAGGAATAGGCTTAATCTCGAACCACCGTTGTAATCTGCTACTAACGAAAGTAAATCGGAGATAAATATTAGGCCTAAACGTTAAAAATTAGTCCTAAAACCTAAAATTACGTCTAAAATATAACACATTTTAAACCTAAATTGTGATGGTTATTTCTTTCAGATTATATAATAGAGATTGCTGTTGCAGTCATAGAGTTAGGAAATAATATACTATCTTGCATTGCGTGATAGAGGTGTGCCATCTTAACAATTTCCTTGGTGGCGGTGTCAAATCTTATACCAAAGCAGTATTGTGACCCTTTTGAATCTTCTGACTATTGTTAAAACACTATCGTACTGATGATTGTTTGGCTTGCAGTTAAACGCCTTATTACGTGCTGTTTTATTTTTACTCGCGGCGACGGCCCACGTCTTCAGTGTTGGCTGCGAAAAGAGGCTACAAATAACTAAACAAAAACTAAATCCTGGAGCAAACGAAAGCTTGTTAACGTAAATTTGACACCTAACATAGGCCTACATTAAAAAAAAGGCTAAAATAAGAAAAAGGCCAGCAAAGAACAGCAGTACGTCACACCGAAAGGCAAACAGCCCAACAAAGCCCATTAAGTAATGTACCCAGATTTTTAAGAATTATTAACAAATGTGGTATCATCATTAAAATAAAAACTTAATATAAGTTTGAAATGAAGATTCGTTCACTCCGCCTACAATAGGCCCAAAGCCTGTTTCCTAGTATCAAAAACCAAAACTGGTAAAAGGGGCCGCCAAGTTCCGAATGGTTCGGCCCTTCAAATGAGTGATATCAACACACCAAAACATTCGCCAAGTTAATCGCACCGAATAATACTTTGGACGTTAAATGAAAACTTGAACATTGCTACCGAAAGTGGCAATGTTCTAGTTTTCATTTAACTGTCGAACTATTAAGCGGTGCGATTAACTTGGCGAATGTTTTAGTGTGTCGACATCACTCCTTTGAAGGGCCGAACCATTCGGAAATTGGCGGCCCCTTTTAACAGTTTTGGTTTTTGATATGATATAGATTACGGTTTTGCTAATTCATTCTAGCCAACATATTACTGCCCCCAATATTCCTGAAAAAAAAAATGCTAAACACTCCCTTACCGTCGAAATGCCCATGAATGCCTATGTTTAGCGGGTGGATTGCAGTGATTTTCTGTCCTACTCCAACGAATCCAGGAAGCGATTGACTGAAGATATTTTCGTTCTTGTGTAATGTGTAGTCTAACCTTAGATATATATAGGCATCATTCAAAGTTCAAGTTCACTCCTCCCTCTGACCTTTACTACACCTGAAATCTACATTAACTATTTATTTACGATGCACCTACTCCACGGGGTGAGTGATCTTGAAATGGAATAGAAGAAAATATAAAAAAAAATAATAATGTTAATGATTTAAATACTTGTTTCGTCATTAACTTTTTATTTGGTTAGTGCTTCTCAGATGTTAAATGAGATAGAGAAATGATGAGTTTTCAGTTTCTTTCCGTATGTAAAGTTTGAAAAAGATTTTAGAAAGACGACACGTAGGTGCAGCAATGAACAATAAGGACTCGTCGTCTCGTCGCGCCCCATGAATACAGATTACTATACATATTAGCAAGAATTTATAGGGCTGGGGAAGAGAATTTGTGACTGAGACCCCCTCTGAAACGTCTTAGATTCCTTCTTATTAGTTACGTCTAAGTTTATTGAGGGCACCATGAGTTTTATCTGGGATTTTCTACTGAGTTTTCAGGCTAAAATTAAACTCAACTAAACAAAACTATAGCTAGTGTTTAATTATTATTTATTGTAGCTTAGTTGTAATTAAGTTTACTTTACATTTGAGCTGAAAAAATGAACAAAAATAACCAAACGGAACATCTGGCGCCCCCTGAAAACTCGGATGGAACTAATCGGAATGAATGTAACACGTTTCAATAGGGACTTTTTAGAGTTTCAAATTCTCCTCCCCAACCCTATAAATTCTTGATAACAGTAAAGGTTACCTGCTGGCAAGGTTTGACCTCGGACTCCCACGTTAAAGCCGAAATTTCGACGCTTAATTTCTCCCCCGCCTTTTAATATTTCCCACTAAAATTTAGTATACAAGCTTCGTTGGACATGGTGAACGCGTGTACCAATTTTTATTCTTAAATTCCTCATTATCACATCGGAGATCTGGACTTGAGCTGGAATCGCGTTTATACAATGGTCAGTACAGAGTAAACTATTTGTCCTAAAGCTGTTTCTTAGCTCATTTGAAAGAGCTACGGCCGTGCCATTCCGGAGTTACGGGACCCTGAACGATCAGTTTTATTGGTTTACATTGTTTTAAGCATTGTTATTAAGCAATAATGCCAATCAGCAAACGCCAGACGCAAGACGTATAGACTGAAGTTTGAATTTCAATTTGTTCATTCAGGGCTCTGTCCCTAGGTCACAAAGACTGAAGATCTATTAACTGCTAACAATGCTGCTGAGTCAACAGTTCACCCGCACTTTCAGAAAACGTGAAGAGGAAGCATTACCCGTATTAAGAATTTTAACCCATAAAACGGTAGTTGCCACTCTTTTGCCAGCGCTGGCCCAAATATGCTTTAAACAATGCTTTAACAATGATAAAAACAACAATATATTTCCTGGCAGAAAAAGAAAAAGAATTTATCGGAGGAAACAATGCAGAAGCAATGGTGTAACAATAATGCTGCAAACATGCATTGTACTTGGTTTCTTGGTGTACTTGGCAGTCGAGGCTTTATTGTTTATGCTCCAGAACACTTCCCGTCACCCAGCTTCCGGACTTCGTTGTATACAAAGGAGGTTAACCTACGAGTAGGATGGGACGATACTTGGCTTCACGGAACGGTTTCCCGTAAATTCACGCAGCTGATGTCATTCTTGATGACGTGTGGAACTACGTCATTCATCTCCTATGAAGAAGAATGCAAGATGGCTAACCACCGGTTCTCGTATGTTGCTCTCATGTTTGGCTCTACTCACGTTTAGGACCCGGTTTCATTCCTGCAATCCTCGCCAGTTTCTTCACTAAGGATACGTCTGTCCATTACCAAGACTCACCCAGTACAAGGTAAAGACTTTGTTATCCAATTCCTGTAGCAATAATGCTAGTCGTAGTTTATTTTCCGTAGTGAGAGTGATTTTGGAAGTGAAATGTTTCGGCGTGGGATTCGCACCTTCTCTGTATTTTCCCCCATCCTTAATAATTGTAAGGCTTGTAGTGGGAATTCCTCGAGTAGCGTAAGGCTATTTGGCGAGAGTGGAGTTTGGTGTGCTGGCTATTAATTCTTGTTCGTATCTACCCTATAGTGAATGGCCGTATTGCGGCGAAGAAATCGTGTGCAACCCTGTTTTGATTGCAGCCGGTAACGTTTAAGGGAACAAATCCGAGTCGTAAGTCGTTCCATATCCACTTCACGTTCCCATCATCTTAGCATACTTGTGCCTGATTGTTACCGTTAACCGTAACGAGTTTTGTGACGTATTGTACGTTTAACAATAAACGTTTATTGCGTAAACAGTTGGTGTTATACAGACCTCTTAAATTGTTGTTTGTGAGTTGCCGTATTTATAATTACTAAGCTACTAGTGCCTTGCTCTTCCTACCCGAACCATCCGTCGACTCTCCCCTCCTCGCCTAGACAACTCCCAACAGCCATAACTACCCCCATCCCACGTATTACCGTTACTATTCCGGCGGCGCCCCCCCCCGGCCGTAAGAAGTGGTACTACAACACCGAAGGCCCCCTTTCTCCCAACACAGCCTCCTCAAATATAAAACTTTCCAATGCACACGCGAAAAATTGAACGCTTTTGTGTTTTTACTCACCACTAACACTAGAAACTATAGGCTAAACACGTAATAACTAAATTTTCTATGCATATTACTGCAACACATTTCACGTTGAAATCTGGCGTAATCCGATTGTTGCCGTGATGGCAATACAGTCGGTCGGGTGGCCCGGTGGTTCTCTGTTACTGATGGTATAATGTATAATGTATAATGTGTAAGGTTTGGTCGTGTAAGATAGCGTAATCTTATGTTAGTGTTAGGGTGACCGCGCACCAAAATCGACAAAACGTCGCACGACAGGACATTTTTGAGAAAACCTGGCTCAGCATGCTGCAGCCGTCTCCAAAACCATACGAATGAGCTGACCGCCACACACCGGATGTGACGTTGTCGCGAAGCGTCTTTAAGCGTCTCACGACAACAAAGCGAAGCTCCTCCTAGTTTCGTGTGACAGGGTCTCTCCACCAGATACGTCGTCTCGCGACGTTTCGTCTTGCAACGATGTTTTGTTAACTTTGGTGTCCGGCCATCCTTAAGGCAGAGCGAACGGCTTCGGGCCATGTAAGTTCGCGATAAATAAATCAAATCTCAAATGTCAAACAGTTGGTCTATTTTCAGCCGTTGTTGCACACGCTGTATTTTTTTTATGTTCTGCTATTAAAACAATGGCTTACTTATGCGTGCATTAATGTGAGACAAGGTGGCCTGGTGGTTAGCATGGTCATCTTGTGTGCCAGAGGTCCCGGTTTCGAGTCCGGCCTTAGCTACCCCTGGCATTTTCGGGAAAAGAAGGGCCCTTTGATGTCTCGTGTTCATGTCGATTGTGGCATGTGATTTACCTAGAAAAATTGTTCTCCCTCTCTCCTTCTGGCTCCATGGCTAGGGCGGGAAGCGCGTCAAAATCTAAACATGTGATAATGCATTATTTCATGAACAGGAGGCTCCCTCGACGCCTCTGGATTGGCAATGCAGGTGCAACTGTGCCTTACTTTTCTTTTATTTCTTTTCGTGTTTCGTGTATTCTCACGAACTGAAGTCAATCTTTAATGCAGACTGTTGGCTTTTAACCAAATACCATTGGTTAGTGACAAATAAACGCAGAAAAGGAACAGAAGTATGTTTGCTGCCATACTTATTACACAGTTGACAGAAATTACCCTTTCTCTGTTTTTATAGATTGCAACGGAAACCTAACATTCAAAGCACTATTTTCATGTTCCATTGAAAATAAAAATGTGCACTTAAATCAAAAGGTTAACACCCGTATCGCTGTAGACGACAACAAACTTTCCGACGCTGGGGTCAGCGTTTAATTCATCCATATGAAAAAGGAAAATAAAAACCAACTGTGGCCGGATGATTAGCACGGCTGTCTCGTGTGACGGAAGTCCAGAGTTCAAGTCTGGTCTCAGCCACCCATGGAATTTTCGGGAGGAGCAGAGCCCTGTGATGCCTCGTACTCATGTCGATGGTAGCATGTAAAATATCCTAAGACTTTCCAATTAAAGATTAGCAAAATTACCCCTCTTGCCTACTGACACTATGAGTTCGGCTAGAAGCACACAAACCACCAGGAAACCTCCTTACAATATTGGCGGCCTCTGCAGTGATTAAGAAAATTATGACCATGGGGGAATGAGAGTGGCACCGTGTACAGACCCCCGAGGCCGAGAGGGCAGGGGTAACTTTTAGTAAAAGGGCACATTTTTTTTCTAGGGACTTTTTTTTACCTATCTTTTTTTCCCTTTCTTAACTTTGTTTGCCCATTTCAGATTTTTTTTTGTCCTTTTAGGGACTTTTTAGGGATTAATAAACATTTTTCCCCAGAGATTTTTTTTACTATCTTTTCACCCTTTCTTAACCTTTTTTGCCCTTTTGGTCTTTTTTAGGCCTTTAGGCTCTTTCTCAGGCAACGCCGCACCAGCAAATGTTGGTACAAACAGGCCATCTTTTTTATTACAAAAAGGGAAATTTCCGAAGAGGTCATGGGAAATTGCTCCCTTGCCCCCCCCCCCGTTCACGCCACTGAAAGAGAGAGAGAGGAGAGTGAATAACTTCCCAGTCGTGTTTCATGAAACCCGAATAAGAGAAGATTTTTTTTTTATAAAGTAGAAAATTAGTTTTTCGTTTTTCTTTCTTTTGCTCCTCAATGATGTATTTAATGTTTACAAACTACGCCAGTGTGCAGTGTAGTATTGCAGTGCAGTATTACAGTACAATATTACAGTGCACTTCAGTATGGGTTTGTGGGTAAAAACTAAACAGAAAAAAGCGTTGGTCCCCAAAGCAGTTGGTGATTGCCACCTAGCTCCCCATGCAAGACAGCTTGTACACATGTAGGCAGCCAAACCCATCGTCTGTTTGACCCGGTCGATACCAAATTTCTGAAAGAGAAGGCTGGACATAGACTAAAAAAATAAATGGTTTAGAAAAAAAAAGTTTAATTTAATTTCATAACGTCATGAAATGTTGCAAATTACAAATAGCTTTAAATACAAATTAGCTTATCCCGGTTCACACGTATCGGTAAAGGTTTTCGTCTAGATGTCCACACACTGCCCCCACTGTCATTTGTGGACTGTCCTTTGCTACTGTCCCCAAATGATGCGACAGGAATACAAATTCTTGATAAAATTTGTTACGCAAATAATAAAAATTCAGCAGTTGTCAAATACCTGGGTAACTTTCAACTAGCGGCATGACATCTTCTTGAAACTAAGTAGACTTATCTGACGAGAGTTTAAATTAAAAAGAAAATATTGTTGCATAATGCATAAATGTCTAACAAAGGCGTCATTTAAAACTCTGGGAGACAACTCAGACCAAGTATGCATTGGTTGGATTTCTGAGGCAAACAGGAAGTGTTTCTTGTCAGTCGCCCAATCAGTGCATACCTGCATTGGACGACTGACAAAATATTATGGTAAGCTATGTACAAAATGGCACATAATATCTAGAAACCTCGATGTCAGTATCTATTTTGGGACACCAGACACGATCACGTGATAATGCTTTCATTTTGATGATGCTAAAAAAAACCATTGGTGTAAGCAAGTTAATCGGTTAGTTAATCATTGTCCAAGAAGCGCTTTCCGAATGATAACTCGTCCCGACAAAAATAAATACTTCTTTTAACTAGTGATCTCTAGTTTGTGCTGGAAGTAAGGCATTAAATCACGGCCTAATTTGTCTACCCAACCACGATACACATAGTGCTAATGCAACATCTTGTGACTAATTCAACATCTCGGCCAGGAGGAATCGGTGAAAATTCTACTTGCCTTAAGCTAAATAAAGAAGTTTCTATGTTAAAGCACAGTACTGAACTCAGGTAACTGCCGTTGTTGGATTACCCTCCTCGAGACTAAAAATTCATAACAACTACTGAATGTTGATCACCTAGAGTAGACTTTTGCACATAAAGATAATGATTAAAGCATTTAACTCCAAAAATAATGGTTAAGACCTAACGACCAAACTGAGCGTAGTGATATTCTGTTTACTCAAAGTATGTGAAGCAAAGGCAAGGGGCATTCTTCCCCACTGAGGAAAACAGTTAATACTGCAGCACCCATCCCACACGGCGATGCATCACACACACTAATTTGGCTGGTAGCTTGTCTGACTAGTGTACCACAACACCAGTCTCTGAAAATGCTTTCCCAATGTATGCAAAAGCGTGCTTCCTTCTTGTACCCCACTTTCACTTACCATATTTTGTAAGACTGCAGACAATGGCACCAATACCACGTGATCCACATCCTAGGGTTCAGGAGCATCTCCGACAGCTACCTTATTAAAGTTGAACACTAATAAAAGCAGCATTTAAAGCTTCTAGAAAAAACCTAGACTACACATGCATTGATTGGACTTACTCAGCAAAGAGACAACTTTTCTTCTCAGTCGTTTATTAAACACATAAAGACGAAAATAACATGTAACTGAAGGATGTGACCTGTGGGAGGAGTCCAAAATAATAAGGTAAGCTATTTACAAAATAATGGCAAATACTCCTTCGCTTGGCTATAGTTTCAGTCACGTTATGCAAACCTTCATGGTCACAATAAAATCCAAAATAATGGTCAAGTAAGGCAGTATCATTGGAATTGAGAAAAAAAAAATAGGGTTAATTCTTCAATTAATCCATTACATTGAACCGGGAGTGTCAACTCACCTAAGGGCCAGTAAGGTGGTATCATTGGAATTGGAAAATAAAATTGGGGTTAATTCTTCCAATTAATCCATTACATTGGACTGGTGAATGTCAACTACCGTTTGTCCTGGTCAAGATTTAAGTAAACATTCATTAAATACAAATAGCTAATGAAATATCATTTAAATATTTCTAAATCCAGAATTTTGGCACTGCTGTGACATCAACCTCCAGAGTTACAGTCAAATTCGAGATAGTGCCCATTAGTTTAAACACAATTTTTCAACCTTTACCCAGCAAAACCTTTTTTAAGTTAATGTCCTTTCTACGGGCTCTTACTGTATTAACACTGCCGATAGCCAGTGTTAGTAAGGGTCGACCTAGGATCTGTGTTAAACTTTCAACTTTGAGAGCTTATAACTCCGTCAAAATTAAAATTTTTAAACGAAATTTGGAATCTAGCCTTGACTAGTCAAGGCCTGTCTACAGTCCAAAAATTGTGAAATTCAGTCCAGCCAAACCCGAGATACAGAGAGGGGCCAAATAGACAACTTCTTGTTCTTGGTCTTGTTCTTGGGTCTTGATCTTGTTCTGGGGATGTACCTTTGGCCTGTCCTCTCTACAGGTCAAACTATTTGTCCTGTAAAGCTGGTTTTTAGCTCATTTTACAGGTATTGCTCCGTAGATGTGCCCTTTCCATAAGGCCTTTTCTAATTGGTCAAATGGTTCAGGGGTTACAGAGCTCTAAATGACCAGATTGATTGTTTTATATTGTTTTAAACATTGTTATTATGCAACAATGCCATTTACCAAACGCCAGCTGCAAGACATACACTGAAGAAGATTTGTTTCTATTGTTAACACTAGCCATAGCCAGGTTAGTAAGGGCCATAGCTATTTACCGAGCTTAAAGGCAATGGAGTAAAAAGCACAGTAACAGATTATGTGAAGGCAAACCAAGCAGTGCTACATAAAAATACAAACAACGTTTCGAAAATTATCAATTTTCGTCTTCAGGTTAGCAATAAAATTAAAGCATGGCAAAAGCCACTAAGTCAACCTATATTAAAAGCATAAAACAGACATTTAAAACGGATAAAAACCGCCAATTTCTCCCCTCAAAAGAGGCAGAAATGGCAGCCGAAAAGCAACAACCCACCTGCTCCGTTGGATGCCACGTCGCAAAGCAAGGTGTATGCAAATCGGGGTCACGTGTTTCAAAGGTGTGATGCATTCGTTATGTTGTTTTTACAACATGCCTGGCAAAAGAGTCGAGTTTAAGTGATTTAATTACAGGAAATAATTAAATCACTTAAACTCGACTCTTTTGCCAGGCATATTGAAATGTTCAGTTTTTAATAATTACTTTCTTTTTAATTCACCCACACTTTCCCAGTTTTCTCAGTTTTATTTGACATTACTGCGTACCATAAAAAAGGTGTACGGATTACAAAACAAAAACGTCAGATGGGTGTCATAAAAAAGGGTGTGCCATAAAATGCTCACGGATAAGAATTCATTATTATTAATTAAGAATTATTAATTTTTTAATAAAATGTACAATTGAGACAACTGCTTCTGTTGTTAAGTGTTGTTGTGCTTTAAGACTATTTTCAATTCGTAAAGCGTAATACCCACTTCAACAGATGCAATTTTGTCAACTGTACAGTTGCATATTTCAATTTAAAAATCATTTTTATCCGTGTACGTTTTAAAACGTAAGAAACTTCAATCATATAACAATTTTTTGTGGCAGCATGACGTTTTTGTTTGCAATTGTGAGCATTGTTTGTCTCGTTTTATCTTGTTGGAAATGTGCAATGTGTGTATCTATTCTTGTTCGTCCTCAGTTGATCAAGACCAAACTGTAAAGCTCAGTGGCCGAAAATTTAAATTGTGTTCATTTAGGCCATTGTGGGTGTCTTTTGTTTGATTCCATGTTTAAAACTTCAGGACAGAACTTGGATTGCTTGCACTTCTGGGGAAAACAGTCACTGTTTTCTGTTCGTCGTTTATTAAATAAGTAAACACGAATGACGTACATAATATGTAACAGAATAGCTGTTATACATGTGGGAAGAGTTCAGATATTAAGTTATGCTGCTTACAAAATTATAAATAATCGCTGGAAAAAAACGCCACAATGAGATTGTTATGGGATGGTTCAGTCAGTATACTTCTTAAGCATATGTTAACAAAATGTGCGTGAATCTATGATACAATAGGGAGTGAGGCACTCTTGGCATGCAAAACTCATAGAACTAATATTTCAACATCAAAACAAGTTGCAAAATATTATAATGTCGGATCGCTGAAATGGAAGGTTTTTTTTTTTTACCCTTTTTTTTTTGTATTTTCAACTTTGGGGTACACATCACTTATTGCAAATATTTGGATGTTGAAATATTAATTTTATGAATTTTCAGTCACATGTGCGTGGCTTCTTTTTGCATGATGTTGCGTATATGCTCAGATAACGAATAATTTTCTCTTAGACCCTTCCACTCCAGACGCATGCCCAGCGCATACATTTTTAAAAGTCCATGTAGGCCGATAATGTGATTCAATCTCGTATCCTCTAAGCTCGTAGGGCAATCCTATACCAACTATTGCTGGTTTGTTCGGGAGGTTGCTTTATTAATTTACTATTTTACCCATAAAATAGATGTACTTTGTCCTATGATTTGTAAACCAAAACGTAACACTCAAATGTAGGTTTATAAATACAGTTTTTTTCCTAACCGTGTTTAAATTCTAAAGTTATTTTAGTGTGTGCCCAGTGAGGCAGTGATAACGGATGATGAAGAATAATAGCATTTATCCTGAGGTCATTTGTCAATGACTTAGTGGTGCTCAGAACTTCTCACTGTGTTGAAGTAACTAGTAGAAATCCGTGCGTTTCTCCTCCTTACAAAAGTGCAGCAGCCGCAAAGGTTTTCTAAATGCCACGTCACGCAAACGTCACTAGCTTTAGATGGCCAAAAGAAACAGCCCCCTGGTAGATTTGTACACAAAGAGCTATCCAACGGTAGCCAAAAAAAATGGAGGCCGCCATCTCCGTGCGATTGTCAAAAAAATGGAGGCTGCCATCTTCTTGCAAGCAATCCAAGTTCTGTCCCGAAGTTTTAAACATGGCATCAAACAAAAGACACCCAAAATGGCATAAATGAACACAATTTAAATTTTTGGCTACTGAGTTTTAGAGTTTGGTCTTGATCAACTTAGGACGAACACGCTGATTAATGCTTGACGTCAAGCGTCTTCCAGCCGTCGGATGTTGCGTTAAGGTATTAATCCGCAGGTTCGGCTCTTAGGCCTATATTGTTACGCGGTTTCGCGTGTGTGTAGAGGCCGGTACCATCCCTTTAAATGACAAACACGAATAAACATTATCGGAAAGTTTTATTGACAATCGAAATGAATCAATGGAATTTTATAGCTGTGTATTTATTACTTTACCTTTCCGCTCCTTTGTGGTTACAGTTAAACTCAGTATAACTATAAAAACACGGCCGTATTTGCCACAGATCATCACATTTTAAATCGATAGGAAGCAGCCATCTTGTTTTCGCACCAGCGCTAGAACCTCTTTTGTTGCTGCATGGCTGCATTTAGCAATTCTCGAAATGTGGAAAAGGGACGCATGCGCTACACGAAGCACTGCAAATTGCAGCTAAATTGTAGGGAAAATACACAATCTTTTAGCGAAATGCTTTAGCGCTGCGAGGAAAAGAAACGCACGGAATGAAAGGGAAGTCTGTATAATTACTACCGTTTTCCATTAGCATAGATAAAGTTAAAACTGCATCGGTGATGTATGTAGCAGTGTTATGTAGCGGCACAAAAGTGGCTTTGTGCAAAGTTAGTTCCTTTATGAAGCTATCAAACGAAACTCCAAGAGCACCCTCAGAGCCAGCCCTTCAAGTACGCAATACAAGTCTACCTTGCTGTATACAAAATAGTCAACCTTTTGTGTACCTTGTAGTACACAAGGTACACACAAGGTTGATATTATCAAAAACCAAAACTGGTAAAAATGACCGCTAAGTTTTGAATGGTTCGGCCCTTCAAAGGAGTGAAGACATCCTGACAGGTCTATTCCCACAAGGACATGTTAAAAACGATATCAACACATCAAAACCTTCGCCAAGTTAATCGCATCGACTAATAGTTCGAAGGCTAAATGAAAACAAGAACATTGATACTTTCGGAAGCACTGTTCTAGTTTTCATTTAACGTCCAAAGTATTATTTAGTGCATAAACTTGGCGAATGTTTTGGTGTGTTGATATCGCCCCTTTGAAGGGCCGAACCATTCGGCTTTTGTCCCGCATTATTATTTTTCCCCAAATGCCTAAAATGTGCCAAACTATGCTTCAGGATATTAGACACTGACGCTATAGCGTTGCGCTACAATGGTTTACAACCTCGACAGTTGAAGTAATGTGATGTTTGTTGCCTAACTTAGCACGACACTAGCGTGTGTCTGGATTAATTTGAGGGTGGACTTATCAGTAAAAGTAAGGAAACCTCCGGACAGGTTTATTCCCACAAAGACATGTTAAAATCGATGTTTAATTTTCAACCGGTCTTGATCACAGCAAGGTGGCAGGTCTGGTTATGACAGTAGTACTGTGCTGAACCCGTTTTTTAATGTTTTTTTTTTTTTTTAATGTTTTGTGTTGTAATTGCCTTTTATTGTGACCAAGACCATATACACTGGTTGAAAATTAAATATAGCTTTTAACATGTCTTTGTTGGAATAGACCTGTCAGGCGGGTTCCTTATTTTTACAAGGTGTGTAGTGAGGTTTAAAGTCATGTGATTACGACTTCTGTGTTGCAGTTTTACAATGAGGCACTAAGTGGCATTGATACGCAGAAAGGATGTACTTAACTCATTTGTTTTGAGAAAGACGTTCATGAGGTTTCGTTCTGTATTGCGTTTTGAGTTAAACTCTCTTTGTGTTCTCGATTATCGCAAATGAGTGAGCTATTCAGAACAGCATGGTAAGATTTTCTTTTCTTAAATGACCAGTCACTGCCTGAAGGAATGTTTCCCACACATCTCGCATGCTTGAGGATTAGAGTAAGCGGCTTACACCACTTCTGCATTTCCTCCGCTCCTGTGGTAAACTTTATGTTTACTGTATAATAATTAAAAATTTAACATGCCTCCATCTTTTCTGTGCTACATCTGAAAATTTCGTACACAATAGGGTATGTGGCTATGTCCTGAGAAATTTCCAAACTTATTTGCATCCTTTTTTCCAGGTGCCATTTTCTGATCGTCTTCTTTTTGTTTATACAAGTAGTTTTCAATCGCATAGCCGTTTGAGTAGTTAGTAAAATAAGTAACGACCGTACGTGCAGCGAGAACTGTAGAACGACTTGTTCTAAAGTTCAAGTTAAAGTATGAAACGGCTGTTAAAAAAATGACTGTTTCTTACAGAACTTAATTCAACCCTACGTTATTTCAAGTTTGAGTTAAGGTTAAGATCGGAAAGTTAAAGTCAGTCTTAAACTTAAAATTTAAGCATTCACTGCACATGCGGGGCGTAAGTCAAGTAACACCCTTCCCGAGTTGAAAGTAAAAGAAAAATTAACGTGTGCCAAACGTTTAAAGACGGGTTGACACCAAATCAAAGTCTGCAGCATCTAGCCCAATTGAGTTCCCTTCAGCACTTGCTCGCAGCAAGCAAAGAAATGCCTTTCTAACCTTCTAAGTTAGAAAGCACGTGGCTTGTTTGTTGTGTTAGAAGTTCTAACACAACAAACAAGCCATGTGCTTTCTTATTTATTGAGTAAAAACGTGTGGCGCCTTATGCACCTGGGATCAAGCTTTGTAAAGGTTGACGATATTACTGTCACTAGATGGCGCCAGGGTACATTCTTTATATTTTATCATGGCGCCACCATTGGCATTAATATCAAGAATTTATAGGTTTGGGGAGGAGAATTTTGTGACTGAGACCCATACTTAAAACATCTTAGATACACACATATTAGTTCAATCTTAGTTTATAGAGGGTGCCATGTGTTTTATGTGGGGATTTCTATTCAGTTTTTAGCTTAAAATTAAACTAAACTAAACGAAACTAGCTTGAATTTAATTATTATTTAACCTAGCTTTGTTGTAATTTAGTTTACCTTAGATTTGACGTAAAAAAT
>JAHWFP010153278.1:13627-39505 GCA_023313725.1 Lithobius niger | reverse complement strand
GGTTTACGGTTTAAGATTAAGTTTAGAGTTGAGTGTATGACTAAGGTCCTTAGACTCACGTAAATAAAAATTCAAATTCAAAATTCACATCTTCCTGCTGTGCAGATGGTCCACAATTGTCCAGTAGTCTTGTCAGTAGGATTACGGCTGTCAATGCTAACAGTCGTCATTCAAGAATGAAGCACGTGCAGCTCGCTAAGGGACGACTGTTGGAGTTGCATTTTGGAAATTTCAAATACACACTACCTATTTAGCCTTACATTTAAATGAAATTACGTAAAGCTACGAAAAGATTAATGGTAAATTAGGCCTATTTAAACAAAATATATTGATAACAAAAGGGTCAAAAATGTTTCCACGTTTGCATTTGTAAAACATCGACTTCGATCAAGTGTGCTATTAGCTGGTGCTCTACTCAGCAATAGTCCAGCCTAATAGCGGTAAAAACGAATAGCTTCTAGGTACGATTTCGCCTTACACAAAATCTTTTATATTAGCCAAAAATTATAGGCGACATGTGGTTGCTGTTTCAAAGCTTCACACGTATCGGGGAAGGAGATGGGTTTTAAGTAAAAATTCTTCAAAAAATTTGTGAAACAAGGAAACCCATGTAAGTCTGCAAAATTTATTTGAATAAAAAATAATCTATACCAAGAGCTGCACTTAGGAGTATGAATGATAAAATTACGAAGCATTTTAGTACAAGCATGCAGCAACTCGCGTGCTACAGCGTTGAAACGGCCTTGCAGCGAGGATGGATAAGGCTGCCTCAAGCCAAGGCCGACTGGAGAAGAAAGCCCGTGTCTCGCCTCCTGGCTCATTGCCTGTTTATGTCCATGCCAAAAAGGCGATAGCTTCTTCAAGCCAAGCCCGACTGAGTACAAATCGCATGCCTAACCTCCTGGCTCAATAACAGTACAATTGCGTGCCGGAAAGGGAATGGATTCTTCAAGCCACGGCCGACTGGGCTACAAATCGCGTGCCTCGCCTCCTGGCTCATTGGCAGGTTAGGCGCACGCCAGAAAGGGGATGGTTTCTTCAAGCTAAGGCCGACTGGATACGAATCGCATGTTTCGCCTTAAGAAGCGCACGTAGCTCTTGGATCATTTGTGTATCAACTGAAGCCTAACGTCTGCAAGGCTGCAAGAATAGTTTTGCAGTGAATTTGTGAAACTATGTCGTGGCGAAAATCAGCGTAGTAGCACCAGGGTACGATGGATGACGGTGTGTGGTCTTAGGTTCAATATGTACATGTACTTAAGTTGCTTTATAGTAGGGCGTTTGGCTATGGGCCATGGCTGCAATAAATTCATTATTTCCCGGCCCTTACGAAAAAAATGTACTGCACACTGATCGTTTGCTTGATCGTGTTAGATATGGAATCTCCATCATCAGCATAAGAGTTGCAGCATGAAAGTTCCTCGAGCGTAGCGAGACGACGTGGAATGAGCGAGCGAAGCGAGCGACTCCGCTAGTTAAAATTAAAAGGTTTAATTAGCGTATGTGGATAATTCCCTGCTACTCCAGCACACAAGTAGCTAGAAACAAGGAAGAGAAGTTCATCAACAGTGGAGTTGTTTAAAAAAATGTGTACACAGTCGATTTTACAAGTAGGCTAGCTTCCTTGCATCCTGATAGGCTACTAGTTTATAACTATATAAACGTTGGAGATCTTCACCGGTAAGAAATGTCCTTAAACATGTTACACAGGCTGTGTGGTGGAGATCTTTTCCACTTGAAAGAGTTGAAGTCTATGTTCTGGTTAACCAATTTGCGGACGTAAGCAAGTTGCCAACGGGAGTCGCCGAGATGGCCCATTCTCCATCGGCTTCGGATGAGTCGGACAGTTCTGGATAAGAGTGGGAGGCTTGCGGTTATCCTTGGCCTAATAAAAAAGATAACTGATTTCCTCTTTGGTTTGCAGCATTATGCTCAAATTTATACCGGATATATTTTTTTGTTTTTTAATCAATATCTTTTTGAGCCTTACGTCAGCCGAAGTAATTTAATGCTTGTGTGGCTGAACCGGCTCAATTTTTGAACATTACCAGACTTTTAGAGAAGAAGAAATACCTGGTAAAGGGAGGTGCCAACCCGGGGATTCGATCCAGGAAACCTCCGATCATCACAGAGGCCAAAATATTGTCCAGAATTGAACACAATAGTTCCCATAGCCGCTGAAGGAGCATAGTAGACTCTCACGCTACCCTGGCCGGCATATAACAGCTATATAACAGCTTTTTCTGCATTAATACTGTGGTTGAAGAAGATTGTACAATTTCATAAATGCATAAATCAGAAAAACCATGCATCGTGGCCGAGCAAAGATTTATTTGGTAGGCTATGTTACGAGTAGTAATTATGAGATGGCGAGTGCTTTCTATGGTCTACTGTCCAAGTGACGACTGCTACTGGATTGACATTCAAGAGGGAATTGTTTCTGGATAACCAAGGTACTAATGAATACCTGCTCTTATGCTTTTTTTAACAAGTCAAGAGCCGTAAACCTTACTGCAAATCGTTGCAAGATCAATTTATGTTTTGTACCTTTACATTCATTGTTTGTTTAGCCTAGTTATCAATATTGTTTATTTATTTCATTTTCCATTCATTTATATCACATTTAGAAGCAAAATACTAAAAATAAATAATCTGTTTATTAGTAATGGTCGTTAATGTTTCTGAGCATGCGCACAGACTGCGTATCAATTTGCATTTTAAGTTGCATAATAATTCATTTTAAATTAGGTTAAAACAATTTATACGGTTGTGTTTGGTCGCGGGGCCGCACAGGGCAGACTCGCGAACAAAAATACTATATAAATGCACGGATTGCAGCTGTACAAACTGACCGTTTTAGTCGTTTTAACACATTTCCACGCTCTAAAACCAACTGTTCCTGGAATCAATTTTAGAAGGTTATCGGGTATGGGTGTACCGTAGACTTTAGCCGTCGCTTAAAATCAAACTGCTCTCACCTAGAGATCAAGATAAGGTGGGGGGGGGGGGGGAGTAATTGAAGCTTAATGTCGCGTCGACAGCTAGGTCATTTGCGCTAAGATCAAGCTAAGCACATGGCCAGTCGCCACATGGAGATTATCTTTTGTGATCTGGCGACCATTAACTATCTATCTAGTCGCCAGATCGGAGAAAAGATTGCTACCGAGAACTGTTAAACTAATATGCTTCAGCATAGACTCCTTATTTATTCTAAACATTTACCCAATTCCCCTATTCTCATATCCCTTTATAGGTGCCAGCCTTGGTAGCTAAATAAAGTCATAAAAAAGTGTTGCGGCGACAAGCAAATGCACTACTGGCGACTGGTCAAAGTTAGCTAACTAGCCAGCGGCGACTGGAGGAATATGTTAATCTTGACCTATAATTTACAGTAAATCCAGACACCGATTACCAGTTTTCTCTACTATCACCCACAGAAATCTTAGACCGATTGCTAGGGATAGTCCGATATTGATATCGGTATAATCATTATTTTTGCTTTCTCGGTATCGGACCACTGTAAGGCTTCCGATACAGATATTCGGTACGCCAAGATATGCAACCGTTTTCCCCACAAAACTGACGCAAAGTGCGGCAAAAGCAACAACCGAGTGAAAAAAGCATAGCCATTTGCTCAGTTTGTAATGAAAATGTAGCACGCAACATGCTTCTGACGCTCTTAAGTTTACACAATGACCAACTTCAAAATCTAACTAGAAGATGAAAGTACCGTAAATCGTGGATTAAACGCCCATGGGCTTATGCAGTTAATTTGGCAAAAATAGGGGGATGGGCTTTAAATCAACCTTATCAATTTTTTTACTTTCTGGATATCTTATTACAGAAAATTCTAAGCTTTTGAACGATCTCTGAAAGACCAATTTTTCATCCTTTTAATTGCTGTGAAGAAGGGAGGAGGCTTAGGTGACGGACGCCCAGGCCTTGTGCAGGTGCTAGGAGCTAAAGGAAGAGTCCACTATTACCATAGGGAGGGAGAAGGGCCAGTAAACATAGGAAGCAGTACTATCTTTATTCACATCATATAACTTTTAGAAATTTTTCGTCGAAAAACGACAATTTGAGGGGCGGGCTTTAACTCCACTATTCCATGATTTTGTCTTTACAGCATTTTAGGGGGTGGGCTTTAGCTTCAACTGGGCTTTTAATACACGATTTACGGTATTGAATCCAAAGTAGGAATAAGAGCAAAAATACTGTTATTGTTGACAAGAACTGTTTGGATAATCTCTGCAGTTGGAACCAATCAGAAACTGAAGCGGCATTTGTACGGAGTTAAATTTTTAGTCGCATTTTATTTTTATCGGTATCGTATCGGATCTTACCGGTTTACCCTTCATCGGTATAGGATCGGATCGGATCGGATCGGTAAAAACTCATGTCAGCCGATCCCTACAGACTGCTTCGCCTTTGTTTGGGCTTGTGAGTAGAAAATGCCCTGAGGATGAGAGCGTAGGCACCTAGCTGGTGGTAGATTAACAAGCTCCAAGACCGGATTAGCTTCAGCAAGTTGAAACGCAAGAACTACTGTTTGTATGATGCCCGGAGGCAGAAAGGGGTACGACGTGCATTTAGTCCTGACACCGTCACTGTATGTGGGTAACCAAACGAAAAAACAGATTAGCTGCAAATAATTTTTTCTCGATAATTGATGTCGCAGACTGTGGCAGAAAATTCTGCTTCTGGGGTATGGAGCTCCAACCATTAGACACGTAAATACAATTAAAACCAGAGACCAACTTTCAAAACATTTGATGTCAGAAGGACGAATAAAGTAAAGCGACACACTCGACGACTTTCTAAATTTTGGTGCTCTAAATTTTTCAGTGTTCTTCAGTCAAGTCATCTACTTTCTGTTCATCACCCTACTAATGATACATAAATCATTTTTCAAGATTTTTAAGCACATTTCCAGGCATAGAATTTCATTATTACTTTCCAAAACATTTCCTGGTTTTCAAGGACTCGTACAAACCCTGAAGATCTGTAGAGCGGTGCTATGCACACTAAAACGATTAGTATTATCCATTTTCCAACGATGTCGTTTAGCCAAGAAAAATACACCAATCATTAGCTGACCTACCGTATGCAAAAGTAAAAATGGTAAAAGCATTTGAATACAGCAGTAAGGTTTGACGTGGACTAAACAGTAGAGCAACACTGCTGTTTCTGAAACCTTACAGGAAAGTTGTTTAAGCGTTCCTTTTTAGTCTTCTGTACAGCCGTACCGGTTGAGAAGACTATTGCAACGACTTTGTCCGTCCGTCCGTTGCTTTTTTCAACTTCGCAACGGTACCAGAAATTGACGACCACTGTTTACAAAGTTCGATTCAGTGTCAAAAGTTAGTTAAATAACATGGCAAATTCAAACATCGTTGCCTCCTTATAGCTAATTGACTTCTTCGACGTAACTAAATTAAATAATAACATTTCATCGTCGAATTGCAATCCTAAAGATTTGTGTTAACGCAGCCGTAAAAACAAAAACATTTTAGCTTCGTTTAAAAGAGTCTCGTCGCATTGTTGCATGAATGAATAGGCTTACGATCGAACCAAATTCTCCATTAGGCCTATCTCCTACTTATGAAACTAAAACTGCCGTTAAAAAAATTAGGCCTAAAAAATGAAAATTAGGTCTAAAATTTAATACCAATTTTAATTTAATACTAAAATTACGTACGTCATTAGTTGCTATGAGTCGCTGCTGCAGCGTTTCTCCTGTCCCTTCCCTACTACCACTGATCTATATAGGCAACGCTGAGCATTACGTTATAACACTGTAACTGTATGCGCGGAGGCATATACCGTGTTGCAAAAATGAATAGGCTTACTGTATACAATCCAAATCTCCGTCAGTTGCTACTTACGAAATGAAAGTTGTAAATTAGGCCTAAACGCTGACAATTATGCCAAAAACGTAAAATAAGCTTAAAAGCTAACACATTTGTAACGGGCAATTCTGATGGTTACTGTTTTTAGATTGTATCATAGAGATAGCTGTTGCAATGCGTGATAGTGTGCCTCACTATAGTACTGTAGTGGCAGAACTGCACAGAAGACCGGATGCGACTAGGTAGTCGTGGAGCCGCTTGTTTGTTTGAACTTCGGATCAGTTAAACCTTACCTTAAACATCAAATGAGTTCGTTTTGGTTTTTTAATATTATATACTTGGCAACGACACGTAAGTCCGTTTGATTTTTTTTAAACATTGTTATTCGGGAACATGGGAAGAATAAGTGTCTCTCGTCCGATTTTTTTCTTTTTTTTTTTAATGAACTAAGAATTAACCGCTGAATAATGTTTTCCTCTTTCATTTTTGGGGCAAACGCATCGTTTGGCCGTGATTTAGGTCCAAAGTTAGCACTACGGGAGGTAGGCTGTGACGCCATCTTGTTGCCGGCAGGCTGGCTCGAGGCACATGGCGCCGCGCAGGAAAGCATCAACTGGGCCAAAGTCCGTCAAGTGAAACGCCAAACCCCAACCAGTTAATTACAAGTGAAACGCCAAACAGAAGCCGGTACCTATAACCTAACCTAACGACAACAACAACAAAACCAAACTAAACTGACAATAAAAACCCACTTATGTGAACTGTTTACGGGAAAAAGATGTCAGCTGGGAACATGGAACTCTTGTATGTCTGTCAGTGCTAAAGTGCGGCTTTCATTAATTTCTGACGGCCAAACTAAGCCTTTGCCCCAAAAATGGTATGGGAAAATGTTGTTCAGCTGAGCATTTTACGTAATTCTAGCGCAACATGAAATTGATCGGTGAGGAGACACCTATTCTTCCCATAAGCCGTTATTCGTATGCTTCATGAAGGTTAATTTATTACCGAGGATGAAGACTAGACGATCACAAAAATGAGGATCCTCCAAAATGCAGTATTAAAGTACACCTAGCATTTCCTTACTATTAATTATTAGGATTATTACACAGGGGCTTGTCACAACACAAGCGAGCACCACGGCCTAGTAGTCTGTTTAGACAAGTCACTGATTTAACATTGACAACTTGGATAAACAAAAGAGTAATTACTTACTTCCACAGGACAAGCTTTCACTGCACGAAATTCGTAGGTAATGGTCTTTTCTACTTGAACACCTGTAAGCAGGTAAACGGGGAAACACCGACACTCACCGTAGAATGCCAATTTAATTCATGCACAGACTGCTTCCTGTCTCTTGTTGATACCGGAAGTTGGTAATTCAAAGAAGCTCGCGACAACATGCGAACCTACTTCAACCAAAAATCTAATACTTATGATTTACGATTTACGCTTACGTTAGTTGATTAGTTCAAGTAAACTGGCTTAAGTTTGTTTTAAGAGGTGTAGTTGTCTTTTACTGTAAATTACTGGTTCAAAGTCGGTTTGAAATTTTTCCGGGGGTTCGTATATTGCAGTGAGACGTCGCCACGCTTAAATCGAAACATCGAATCTACAATCTATTCTGCATCGAATAATGGAAAGAGCACCATCACTCAGTACGACTGAAAAACTGTAAATGAATTCATTTCACAAGAATATACTGAAACAAGAAAACACTTTGTGACCGATTTTGTCTTCAACAACCCTCAAAAGACTTGATAGCAAAACCTTATTTATTTTCAAGGCCAATTGAGATTTAAGTTGCGTTCTCTGTTTCAATCCCCGTTGGCCTTCTTCATTTACGTTAGCTAAAAGTGTCCAATGAAGAGTAAACAAGATTCTCAGTTAGCCGACGCTGCGGATTGACCATATATCGTGGTTTTGACCAAACGCAGTTCAGGAACCGGGGAGGAGGGCCCGGAGGAAATGAAAATGTGACCACCAAATTCTCGATGGTAATTATTTGGAAATACAACGTTTTGACAGTGTCCGAGACCTTGGTGTCCAGGAGCCAACGAAGCGAGCTCCTCGGCCACAGAGAAAAGATAACAAACATGTTCATTTTATCCTGGTGTTATTATTGAGGATAACCTTTCAGTCAGCCGACAGTGTGCTGCTGCTGGTGCCGTAACCAGACAATAAAAGTGCATTCGTGCATTCGTTCATCATCATTTTCCTTTCAATATGTCAGGCGGTGACTTGAGAGGGGAGGTAGGGCGGGTTGGTAATGTATGTTTTCTTTAGGCAAAAGAAACAATTTTCATCCTGTCAATCAGGAGGGCTGGCAACATACATAACAGTGGAAAACATAGATAACCTGTTTATTTTCGCGTCAACGGGAGACCTCGTCCAGGTTAGGTGGTGGGCACCGCCTGAACGAGTGCCCTAGGGTTACAGACCGGCTTCCCCCAAAAATTCATAACTTCGAATTTTATTCAGAAAACAGAAACAGGAGTTTTGGATCTTTTTGGTGGCCCTGAAAAGGGCCGTTTTTTAAAGGTGAGGGTCTTGCTTCCGTCTTGAGGTGGACTGCTTCAGTTTCTGAACGCTTAAGGGGCTGGGCTAGCAGTGACGATCGGGCCCAGACGATGTAGTGCCTTGGCTTGCTTCATTCATGTCTTGAAAGTAGTGGGATGTGGAGACTGAGCTGTTTCGCCATGATGTAGTCGTTAGGATGTTGGATACAGGAATTGAGTTACGAAAAGCCCAGGTGGTGGAGACTGCTCTCAACTCGTATGCCGTCACTCTGATGCTTTGTCAGTGCAGCTGATGTTGGCGTCATCGTATATGCTGAGGATTGTTTCTCTGACCCATTGGGATATTATTGCTGCAGAGGTTTCACCAAAGCTCGCGTAGGGTAGAAAAAGCTGGTCTCTTCCTTTTCGTAACTCGTCATTGTTAGTTCTGGATATGTAGTAGCGCAGTGTTCGGACAGGACAAAGGTGACATTCCGGTTCATGCCCAACGATGTGTGTGAAGGCCGAAATGATGATTGGTTTGGAGGGTTCAATTGGTAGTTGAGTCTTTGCTCAGAAATCAGCTTTTGGGGTCAAAGTTACGAATATCGAGTCTGGGGAGAATACGCAGTAGCCTATGCTGGGTCGGCTGATAATGCTTGCATTTCGCTACAGCAGAGACTTGCAGCCAGAGTTACCAAGAAAACAGTTTTCCTGGTCAGGACGTTCATGGCACTATTAAGAAATGGTTCATAAGGTTCTTTCAAAGTGCGTTCAGGACACTTTGAAAGAACCTTATAAACCATTGGAAAGGTCCCAATCAGGGAAGATCTCAAAAGACTTCATGAGAGACGAAATTCGGTAGTCAACCTAAATTTTCTTGCTTCCTGAGACTTTGAAGACAGTGTTTAAAGCTGTGCCGTAAACCAGGACGGTGGAGCCTTTGAGTCCTTCATTTAACAGGGTGTTCAGGTTGTGTTTAGCAGGTCGGCGATAGGGGAATTGATCGGATTAACTTTCCCTGTTGCACCAGTGAAACCATCTTGACCAGTGGCTGTAATAGATTAGGTTCGTGGATGTTCCGATGGCTTTGCTGACAATTCTGGTTGCTTGTTCGTCATGAATGTTTGTCTTTTTAAGAAATTTGACGATAGTAGCCACCCGCGTAGGTGTAAGGTGCTTCGGTTTGAATGGAGATTGGTTCCTTTTTGTCGGGATAGAAGATTCGGTGTTAGAGGAAGACTTCTTGGAATGTCGATTAATAGTTTTAGGAGATGAGGGAACCATGCTGCTGCTCGCCAGTTTGGTGCTATTAGAAGGAAGAGGCCTCCAGACTTCGAGATCTTTTCTAGGGAGTAGCTTGAACAGTGGGAACAGGTAGGCTTAGAGGTTCTCCCACGGGAAGGTCAGGGCATATACTGCCATTGCTCTTTCGTCTGGGACTGGACTGACGAAGTGGGGTAGTCTAGCATTGTGCCTCGTGGCAAAGAGGTCTATCATGGGGGTGCCCATGTGATGAGAGATTTGCAGATGGATTTCTTTAACGTCCACTCCACTGTTGGAGGTCTTTTCCGGGAGAGAGTCTGCAATGACATTCCTGTTGCCTGGGATGTGAAGGAGGAGGATTTTCGTCTTTACACCAATGCAAAGGTGAAAGATTGCAGAGGTTATGTTGTGCGGATCTTGTTCCTCCCTCTTTCCTGTTGTAGGCCATGGCGGTCGTATTGCCTGCTTGGATTTGGACGGTTTTCTCCCTGACAAGTTCCTGGAAGTGGAGAAATGTGTTGAGGACAGCTTTTAGTTCCAAGATGTTGATGTGGTCCCGATCTTGGCTTGTCCAGGTTCCAGCTACTTCGTGGTGGGCGATGTAGGCTCCCCACCCTTCCAGAGAGGCATCGAGCAGGAGAATGAGATCCAACAATGGTTCATGTAGAGAGATCGTCTGAGAAAGTGTCAGGGAGTCTGACCATCCACAGAAAGGTTTCTGTTGGGAAGTCCGGTCCTGTTGGGAGAGGAAGGGCTGGTTAATCGAGCTTGTTTCCCCACACGTCGATGCGGTAGGGAGTAACAGTCTGGTCATCCACTTGCTGTAAGGAACAAGAACAGCCGTGGAGTCCATTTTGCCGATTAGAGAATTTAGATCCTTGTTGGAGTGCTGGTATTTTAGGTAGAAGCGTCTGGAGTGAACTATCATGTCTTCTATTCTGTCCAGTAAGGGCATCACGGTTGCAGACCTTAGGTTGAATGAGATCCCTAGGAAAATGAATTCCTGTTATGGTTGTAGCCTCAAATTCTATGGGATCACCCCGAAGCCTAGCCGATTGAGTAGTTTAATGGTGTAATCTTTGTTGTGGAGCAACGTTGTTTGGTTCTGGCCGTTGAGGATCCAGTCGTCTAGGTAAGCGCTTGTTTCCATTTCCATCTGGTGAAGGTGGGCTAGAATGGGTTTCAAGGCAAGAGTGAAAATTCTGGGAGCTGCGTTTAACCCGAAGGGTAGACAGCGAAACTGGTATACTTTGTTTTGGTAAATGAAGCGGAAGGGGTTTTGGATGGATTCGTGCAGAGGAACGTGAAGATAGGCATCTTCTAAGTTTATTGATACAGTCGAATCATTGGGCTTTAGTGAATGGCAAATTGTCTCTAAGGTTTCCATCTTGAAGTGTTGGTTTTCCATGTATTGATTGAGAGGTTTGAGGTTGAAGATTATCCTTTCTCCTCACGATTTCTTTGGGCGGAGGAAAACATTGCTGTAGAATCCTGAGCCGAAAGGTGGATGGCATTCGTGAATTGCTTCATTCCTTAGTAATTCGTGGATTTCTTCCGAAAGCTGTGAAGTCGCTCGAGGCGAATGCGCCAAGGGGCAAATGAGCGAGGAGTGGTTTGAGACGAATGAAGGGCAAAGACCGTCTTGTATTATCGAAAGCACTTGAGGAAAGTTTGTTGGCTTCTTCCATTCAGGTAGGAAGTGTTGGAGACGAGCTTCGACTGGGAGTTACGATAGATGAATGGCGTCGTTGGTCTCTTCTTTAGTTGTTTTCCTGCCAGGGGACGACAGGCGGTTTCTTCTGTCGGGTGTTGTCCCTCTCTCGTTGCGACCTTTTGCCTCGTTGGAGACTGGATGGGAGGTTTGAATGGTCCGAAAGGGGTGGTAAGAACGAAAAGACTGGTCTCCTTCAGTTCGGTGGAAATCATTCGTGGAGGACTGGGTTTCAGTTTCGTCTAATTTCAGCATTTCATTAACCAGAAAAAGGCTTGTTGAAAAGTTTCAAATAGTTTCTTTGTTGACCTTGAGGGTTGGCTTTTGGTTTGCGGGACACATTAAGGTGTGGATTTGGCCACGAAACAAGGTGTCACTATCATGGATTGGTTGGTTTCTCAACTTGAATTTGTCACACATCAACAGAGTGTTGTTGAAAAGGGCTCGACTGATCCAATTCATTTCGTGATAGTTTGCAAAACAGGTCTTCTGGAAGAGCAACGATATAAGACTGGACACTTCTTTAACGGTTGCTGGAGAAGGAGAGGAGGAGAGCTTTTCACATAAGACGTTCATCGCCGTTATTCAAGGTATCTGCTTGTGACGCAGCCCTAAGGCCGAGGCGAATGCATTTATTGTTGTCAAGGAGGAAGAATGTTGGGATTTCCGCCTGCTTTGGAATGCGGAGAGCAGTTCCAAAATCCATCTTCGTTTCACTGGTTATGAATTTCAATTCAGGGTAGGTGTCAAAGTTTCTCGGTGTAGTTGCACCATCACCGGTTGGACGGAAAAAGCAGGTTTCGCGCCCTGGTCTGGGCAGTGGCAATTCCGTATCAAACTACAGTGGCTCGCCGCATCCCAAGATAGTGCCACCATTGTGGAGCAGACAAGTCAACAGGATGGTCGACTGGCCAAGAAGGTTATGTTGTTTGACGTTTTTGTCACATAGCGGAACACCAAATCCAGTGGAAAGGCCACGGTTGATAACTGTGTCGTCGACTGATTTGGAAGGTTTGTACAGTACAGGAAACACTCCGGAACTATCTCTTCAACTGTCTTGAGAAGTTCGGCTAATGGAATGGTGACTGGATCATCATTCGCTGGGTCATCAGGAAAGTGAATGTGGCGAATGGGTGGAGCGTCAATCTGTGAAGTTCTCGCATTTGCTACTTGTTGGTTCAGTATGGATGCAGAATCAATGTTGATGCCGTCTTGGTCAGTGTTGACGTGCACAGGATCAGCAGCTAGTGGTGGAGGTAGAACGGAAGTGTGGTCAGTGGGAATAGCAAGGGATCGATGCTTCTTGGACGAATGATGTCAGGACGAATGTGAGCGCTCGTGGCTGTAGAAACAACCTAGTCATTCGTGAGTTTTTCCATTGCGGAATGTGTAACTGAAGGAGGTGGCAAGTCAAAGGGTTGGCGACAACCAAATTTGGCAATGGATCTGTCAGCTAACTGGTTGACATCAAGACTGGAAAGGGAGCGGTCGTCCCTGGACGAGTGGATCAACAGGTCGAGGAGTTCTTTAGGCGAATGCTCAGCCAGAGCAAGGGACTGCATTCGTTTTCGTTGGCAATTGAGCTGGTCATAGGTGGCTTTGGCTGCATGAAAATCAGTTTCAAAGGTCAAAAGGTGCAGTCTTGAGGTGTGCGAATGCTGGCCGGATTGGATAGTGGAAGTGGCCATTGTATTCGCTGTCTCTTCATTCACATTCAGAGCTCCATTAGACGAATGCGGAAGGATAGGCACAGAAGCAGCGGCGTCAGAAATGATGGCGGGCTCAGTCTGGAGCAGGAGAGGTTCTCTCGATAACTGTAACTTGGACATGCTTCTTTCAGAACAGCTGGCTAGAAGATCTGCAGGCGAATGGTGGGGAAACGAAGTGGCGTGGAGATGGCCTGGAGAAAGAACGAATGCACTTTTATTGAGGAGAGCTGCACAGTAAAGGTGCGAAGTCAGCTTACGGCACTAGCGGCTACAAGACACCTAAAAACCTCCAGGGAAACACAGCACTGCGAGGATCTAATGCAAAAATTAACAGGTTATCTATGTTTTCCACTGGGCAATACGAAATAAATATTTGGTGTTAGTTCACTTTTAGCAGGAGTGAATAGGCATCTAAATCTGCAGATAACATGGGCTGCATGCCATTCACAAAATGTAACTTTTAAGATAATTTTTGGTTCTATTCACCTAGCAATTTATTTAAAAACATTAAAATGCAAAGTGCAACCGGCTGATTTTTGTTTGTATTGCCTAAAGAAATTTATATTACCTACATTTTTAGTATCCTTGTTCTCAGATGCTCTTTCCTTAGAGAAGCAAAGTTGTAGGCCTATTGATAGCTCTGTAACCTCGGTGTGCATGCGTCACACACCCTTCCTATAAAAGCACTGAGTCACCACGTGTTTCACCTTTCGTTCCTCTCAATATGTCAAGTGGTGACTTACGAGGGAAGACAGGGTGGGTTATAGGTAATATATATTTTCGGTCAGGCAATAGAAACCAAAATCAGCCGGTTGCACCCGGCATTTTAATGTTTCTAGTTGCTGCCGAAAATGTACATTACCTATATCTTTAGCATACCTATATTTTTGATGGCCGCCCCAAGATTATGAGCTGGCACCCTGGGGTCTAAGACCCCAGGAACCGAAAGCACTGGGACAATTTTGACCAATTGTAAAGCATAGCCGAGGCGGAACCTCGGTGAGCGACAGACGACTGGCAAAAGAGGCGACAGTAAAGGGTGTCAGGTCCAATCTGTCACAACGTCGGAAGATAACGAAGGTGTAGGGCTTAAATGCCATAATTAACTTCATTCTTCTTTGTCTCATAGTAGTCGAAAGCACATAGGGATTCATATTGAAAAAGAATTTCCTAAGTATACCTAAAGATAGGAAAAGGGGAGAGGGATGGTTCAGTATGGGATGTGTCGTTCAGTAGAAAGCCAAGATGGTCACTGAGCAAGGAATATTAAATTTATGTCATCCTGAACATGCAGAACTAACTTTCTGTCATCCTGGGTACTGACAGAATACCCAGACAATACTGCAGAATACTGCAGACAACATTGCAGGTACTGTGGAAGCCGTTAGCCAACAAACGACCGGCCGGGTCATCCAGGTTTCCAGTTTATTTCAAACAATAGGACAGACGAGCCCACGCCAGGCAATCCAGTATCAAGGTGTAGAGTCAATGGTGGGTTTGAAAGTTTGAAGTGCAAGGGGTAAACTTATAGATATGCGGAAGAAAATTAGGTGTGTGAAACGAAAGAGGAAAATGGCTGGGTGAGGAACCAATGCCAGAGTTACTCTAGTCCTGGGGCATCCAGAGGAGTACTTTAGTTGTTAGAAACATGTCCAGAAGTCAAGAAACAGGTGCGTCCTGTTCGAAAGTGAACAAAGAGTGGTCATCTGTTAGAGGTAAGTCCAAGTGAGTGGCAGATGCCTGATCCGTAGGAGAAAGGTTGATTGAGGAAGCACAGATGGTGAGAGTAGGTGAGATCCGATTTTTTGGGATGTGGTCCAAAAGGCATCAGTCTGATGCAAAAGGTTGAGTGCACTTACAAAAGAGTCGTAAGCAAGTCTGGCCTAGGTTCTTCAAAGCAAAAAGAAGTTTTAAGTGTGAATTGAAGAACGTCGCTTTTGGTGAAGTCGAAAGCAGAACAGTCGCCCTTGATTGTCTTATGACAGGCCGAGCAGGGTAGGTCTCTGGTGACGTGATCCGAACACTGGATGATGCCGAGGTAGAACGGAACGAATTTCGTAGCGTTATCGAATTGCCATATCGAAGACGAAGTGTACTTGTCTGGTGTGAGAGAAGCAATCGTTCAATGCCAACCAGGATATAACCCGTTATTGCCGAGACACTGGATTCTGTTGGAGTGCTACTGGTGCCGGCCAGCGACAAAAGCGGAGACGATGAGCTAGCCAAATCTAGCAAGATGTGCGGTGGAGAAAGTGCTGGAATCTTGAATGGTAGGATGGCAGATGGAATAAACAGTGTTGCATGGTGGGGACGTGAGGCTAACGTGCGGCCGACAGCTTAGTCTTGTAGGCACCACAAACGTTGAGAATTGTCAGAAAATAGAGAAAGCAGCTTGATTTTGGAATTGGCGTGGCCAAGCCGAAATCGCCAAAGAGAGGACTGGTGCTGTAGCTGAGATACTTCGTCAGTGAGGGCGTCATTTGCTGCACGCAGAACCTCCACCTCCGAAAGTCGATCATGTTGTAGGCGGCAACAGGGAGACCATTCTTCGAGAGTCGCCAAGATCGACGAGTAGAAAGTCGGAGACCTCGGCCCAGCCTCTTTGCCAGTCCAGGACCCGGAGCAAAATACAGCGACGCATTGGCATACACTGGGGAGACGTTGATAGGGTGGACCTGTGAAGACTCTGGGTTCTCCACAAGCGAAGGGAATTGCAGAGCGGGTGGAACCGGAGACACCTCAGAAGCCACCTGTGGGAGAACCGCAGCCGCTGTGGTCGAGGAGTGACTGATGTGGCATCCTAGCTTGGTGTCGAAAGTGTGGATTGTCGGGCGACGTGAGCAGCAGAGTTCTTGATCTAGAGCCCTTTAGCCTTTGTATGGCGCCGAGGTGAGATCGCTGGCTGTGAAGATGGCAACCTTGTAGCTTTTCGCATGGTAGCGGATGGAAAGCGAGAACCCGGGGAAGATCACTTCCCATGAAGATGAAATTGGCGTTAGCTGCTTGACCAGCTTTCGTTTGGAAGAGTCTGACTGGTTAGAGGTCGACTGGATGGAATGCACAACGGCTGTAGCCTGTTGAGAAACAAGCAAAAGTTCTCTTTCTTCTTTGTCGTGCACGTTGCTCCTTGCGAGCTTTGGATTTCTGCTGCATTGCCAAAGTCTTCTTTCGTGTGGTCTCACCGACTGAGAGGCAGATGTCATACGGATTGGGGAGCAAGTTACATGAATGATGAGGCCTGCATACTTGATGTGGATCGATCCTAGGCTACCCGGAGAGAATGGCGGCGCAGGAATGTATTTCAGGCACATGTGACGATGCATTAATAGGGGCCGAAAGTTGACGAGCACTGTTTTCCTGAGGATCGTTGTATTGGGAACAGCAAGAAGTTGGCACAATCAGGCGACGTTTACCCATGTTGATGGCGGACTACCATGCTGGTCCAAAACAATTCGAAACAGAAGCGAGTGAGAGTACTCGTAACAACACGATCTGGGACAGACACAATATTTTCGCCAAACTGAGTGTGGAATTGTGGGAACAGGTAGCTTACAAGAACTGCCGATATAGGGCTGCAGTAGATCAGAGTTCAGAGAGGAGCTAGTCCTGTATGGGGAGGCGCTGTCAAAAGTGTAGCAGACACTGAAAGAGGTGGTACGACTTGAGTTATCCCTGGTCAAAGGGTACAGTTCCAGGGCCCATTTAATTCGGATTTTGTGCGTTAATGCAAAGAGACATCTATCGTTCTCCACCCCCACCCCTTTCGCAACGAAAGCCAAGGAAGCAAGGCGATAGTATGTGAAAGATGAAGCGCGTTGAAGACCATGGTGACAGGCAACATATTCGGATAGGGCAGGAGACGACAGAGATGAAGCAGGCCAATAGCACGGACTGGTGAAAAGAAGTTAGACGTCAGGACCCCAAAGGTCCAAGGTTCTGAAACAGGGTGTGATGTTAAACTTTTGTTGCAAGCTGTCGGGGAATTCAGAACAGTTGTCAGCAGGATAGGTTTAAAATCGTAACCAAGTCTTTCATACATGTTGCAAAGTATGGTTGTTGTAAGTACCGTTGTTTCTGTAGACACAGGAAAACCCTTGGCGGGTCGCCGAAATCAGAAGAAAAGGACTTTATTCGTATTCCGTCGTATCCTAAATTTTGTGTGGAAATTCTTCTTTCAATGAGAAAGACTGAAAGGGAAATCGATACTGTATTGTTGCAAGGAGAGAGTTCGCATCTGGACAAGGTGCGCCAGAAGGTCGTGGTAGAGGAGAGATGCCGCGGATGTGTGAGAAAGAAGACCGCGCAAAAGAAATGAAGAGGTCGAAATTGCATGGTGCAATGTAGTGGCAAAAGGCGGGATGTAATAATAGATGGCAGCAGTGGAGACAGAAGAGTGACCAGGTGGAACCGCACTGTCACAGGTAAAAAGTAACGATGTAGGCTGTCGTAAGGTGGTAACGAAATGAAGCGCACTATGCAGAGTGTCCTGAGCGACAGAAGGTGGAGAATGGGGACTGCCACAATTAGCGACAAGTCTGAGATCCTTTTAATAATCGAGGTGTTGTCTTGAGACAGAAGCATCTGTGAAGCCAAAAGAGTTGGACAGTGAGAGCTGTCGTGCTGATAGCATCGAAAGGCAGGAACTGGAGTCTAGGTGCTGTTGCTGAGAAGACTCAGATCGAAGTAAAATGCTAGGTTGGAACCAAAAGGGCGAAAACGAGCGGCCTTGCCTACAGTCAGCAAGGTAGGTCCGAGAGACTGTATGGAAGAGGTCGTAGACCTGTTCCTTGGAGAAAGAAAGGCGAGAGAACGCCGAAGCCTGTAATGAAGGAGAAGTCCTGGCAGAAAAACCAGACGAAAGTTGAGCATCTTTTTCGGGAAACTACCGAAACCCGTCGTTGGGTTTGAGACCGTAAGCTCGAGGCAGGAATCCTGACGACAGGCTGACTGGAATGGCGTGTGGAGCAAGAGATGATGTATTGTTGCCAACTTGGGCCTGGAAGGTTAAGCCATCCAATGTTGAAGAGTCAAAAACACTGCTCAAAGCAGGAAACGTAGCCAATGAGACGTCGCTGTTGTAAAAGAAAGAGGATACGACAGGTGAAAGGACTGGTGGCAAATCAGCACTTGATGAAGGCACAACAGTCTATGACACTGTGCCATTGTGTGGAGTGCAAAAGGGACAGACGAAAGGTTTGCTGATGATCCATCAGCAACCGAAGACGCAATGGTCGACGGAGTGGTGCTGTTGCATGTAAATACCAGAACGATAGGTGAAAGGTCTGGTGACGAGCCAACAATCGTCAAAGAAGCAGGGGTCGATAAAATGGTACTGTTGCATGTGACGCAGGAGACAACAGGCCAGGTGCTGAAATCAGACAGGTCGAGGAAAAAGCCGACAGGCCAGCAGATGTCCAATTGGTGACAGTGGATGCAGCCGAAAGGCCGACCAAGGTGACGGCCTGTCCTTGTGAAGAATCCATATGGTTGCAGAGAAGCTGTCGGTGGATGGGCAACGTATGTCAGAAGGCTGTGAGCAATCGAAAGGGGCTGCGAGCCAAAGCATCACAGCAAGCAGCAGCACGATAGCGAAAGGCCAGCTCATTGAATCAGAAACGGCAAGAGGCATCCACACACGTCGGACGCTGGAGAAGGAAAGGTGAAACACGTGAGCGGCTCGGCACTTTTATAGGAGGGGTGCGCGATGCATACGCCCTGACGCTACAGAGCTGGGAGTAGGTCTATAACTTTGCTTCTCTAGGGAAAGAGCATCCAGGAACAAGGATGCTAAAAGTGTAGGTAATGCATATTTTGGCGGCAACTAGAAACGAAAAGCTCATCATAAGGCCGCTAAAAGTTAATTAAGTGGTTCACAGGAGCACACTCACGGGTTTTTTCTTGGCAAACGAAACGTTTTTTATCCCATAGTGCTAAAGAAATTTCTGATCATGCCTCACTGCATTCACCAAATACTTCCTGGAGCCGATGGCTATATCAACCCATTGCTCATTTATATGATAGCCTGGAAATGAAACTAAGGGCAGTTCAGAGATGGATCACAACTAAATACTTGGATCTAAAGAAAGAATTTTATCCAATCAGCAACATTTACACTTTGCACAAGCCTGAACCTGGTTTTGAACCATAGCTATTGTACTCCACAACATAATGTAAGCTACTGGATTGTTTTGTTTGGTAAAAAAATAAAATTAATCCATCGCCTGCATCTGATAAATTGTGAATAAAAATTTAAATAAAAAATATTGCCTGCCCATGCCAATTTTTTTTTAGTGCCATTCCTGTGAACCGTTTAATTAATTTTTAGCGGCCTTATTTACAAAGTGGTAAAATATAACGTTACGCCCTAAAAACATTAGTATTGATGAGATATAAAAGGTTGGTGGAAACTATCTACCAGTAAGAAGTAAGTAAATTACTGTGATGATGGACTGTAGATGTACAGTTACTTTCTTGTTTGTATTGTGACTTGTGAAATGTTAATGTACGTCTTGCATTGTTAAATTGAGGCCACGGTCTGCTTGGTCACCCAACAAGTCTCTGTATAGTCCTCATTTTGTCCAGGCCATGTTTTTTTTTTTTACATCTAGTCACAGCTTGACTCCATTTAGTCCCCGCTAGGTCTCCGTGTAGTTCCGGCTACGTTTCCACGTTCCCTAGTTCCCACCAGGTTACAGGAGACAACTTTCGAAGGTCACAACGAGGTTTCATAATGGGCTCCAACTGGTCGCAAAGAAGTTTCGGAAGGGCCATACATGTTGCAAATGTGACCTCCAGGAGATCAACAAATTGTGACTGAAAGGCAAGTTGCCACCAAACTAACATCCTGCAGTATCTAGCCCTATAGAGTTCTCTCTCGCAGCAAGCAAAAGAATGCACAAAGAAATACCTTTAAATACAACAAACAAGCCACATGCCTCCTTAATTATTGAGTAAAAATTTGGGACGTCCTTGTGCACCTGGGAGCAAAGGTTAACGATATTACTGCCACTAGATGGCGCCAGGGTATTTTCTTTATATTCTACCGTGGCGCCATCTAGTGGCATTTATATCGTTAATTTTTAGTGCTTGCTTCCAGGTGCACGAGGATGTACCAAATTTTTATTCAATTATACAGAAGGCTTGTGACCTGTTTGTTGTGTTAATATTTCTTTGTGCATTCCTTTGCTAGCTGCGAGCAAGCGCTAGAGAGAACTAGATAGCGCTCTATGGCGATAGATGTTCCAAACTTTCAGATGGTGGCAACCCACCTTTAAGGACAATTGTGACAATAAGGAGACTTACAATTCTTGACAGCATTGTAATGGCCCAGTGTTTTTTGGTGTCATCAGACCCTATATATTTATTATACTTAGGCTAGAGTACGTATATGCAAGGGTGAGCAACGGGGATAGGCAGTCATTGTAACAACCAAAAGAAACACATAAACTAATGCGATAGGGCGAGCACAGTTATTTTTTTTCACAGCATCAGTGAAAATGGAAGAGCATGTTCATACTTATGGTAACAATGAAATAGTTCACGCGTGTTCATTCTTTGCATGGTACCAGTGAAAATGGACGAGCGGCTGGCACCATGAAGGGTAATGTCGACGAGTAGTAACAATCAGTAACAAGTGAAAATTTACGACACGAATTGTTCATGGAAAACAATGGGCAATCCACCTCGGGGCACCAACAGAAAGAAACTTCAACGCGACAACAGGAGTTCCTTCTTGCTCCTATGTTACGCCAGGAGCAGCTAGTACTCCTCTAAATCACTCAAAATGCTGCGACCGACTCTGCTACAAACATACAGAGAAGAATGGGACCAAATACAGATCCCTGTGGCACAGCTGAAGTGACTTTGCTCAGTCATCACGGGTTGCCTTCTTCCCCGAAGATAGTTATTAAGCTACCCTGTGCGAGTTTTACGCTGATGCTAATGCTCACAAGGGCAGCAATCAACGTGGCAGCAACACTACCGTGTCAAGAGCACGGCTAAAATTGAGAAAAATCACATCAGTTAGAGATGTGCAGTTCATCGCAGCAGTCTACGCATTGAGAGTAGTTAGCAGATTAGTAAGGCATGCTGCGTGTCATCGAAAATATCAAGCTGACCACATACATCAACAAGCAGTTGATAGGCCACTTTTCCACACACTTTGGATACAACAGGTAGGAGGCTGATCTGTCTGTAGTTCTAGAGGTAATCCAAGACTCCGCTTTTGAAAAAAAAAAGTCTGCAAGCTTCGAGCAATCAGTGACAATTGTCATTTGTAAGAACTAGCTAATGGCTTTGCAAGTGATTGTGAAGAATGCTTCAGAATCTGACATAACAGCCCATGAGCCGGTTGCCTTCTTTGGATCCAGACACACAAACAGCTTTAAAATCGTTAATGAATCAATGCGCACTTGAGCCACAGGCCCATATACATTGCAAGTGTCCCAAACACTGAATTAAGTAATTAAGTACTTCTGAATGGCAACAGCATCAGACAACTAGTTCTCTTTCAGTCATCGACTGATAAATTAGAAAAACTTGTTCATATCTTTGGATTTGATCACCCTCATTGAGACCAAAGCCTACCATTTCAATTTAACGGCGCCACGAACGTCCTTCGAACGGGATACTCTGTATTTCCTAGCAACATTTTTGGAACATACATTTTGACCAGTGAAGTCATATGTTTTTTTTTACCAGCAAAGTAAGAAACTTGCTAAGAGTTGCAGAGTCCATTCAAGCTAGTGGAAACACTGCCCCAGTCCATTCAGCAATGAATGCTTTTGTTCAAGCTGGCAAAGTCTCCCTTGCGATACTTGTAAATTACTTTTTTGGGAATGGTAATGTCTCCGACAACTAACAAGGGCATCAAAATACAATACGTTGTGATCGCTCGTCTCGTAAGGAGGTTCCATGAATCGCAGAATTTCCGCAGCAGTGAAAACAAGGTCCAGAATTGCTGGTAGACCTCGTCATGTTTTGGTTAAGAGTCAATACCAGTGAAAGTAATGACCTTCCTTTTTGCAGAAAGAGCACTCCCGCCGCGATTCCTTGTTACTATTTTGTTTGGGTTTGTGCTGCTTGTGTGACTGCCCCATCTTACAAGCAGATTTTGTGTCTGTAGGCCTCTTGTCAATAAAGACACTCCTGTTCTCTTCCTTATATTCGTCCTTTAATCTTCTAAACTAAGTTCGTCTTCTGGTCTTGCATCTAGCTCTGTTATGAACACGTCATATAATTCAAGGAGGCCACTGAGCAGCAACATGCAATTCTTTTATCTCCTCCTCTATCCCAAGCGATGCCTCCACGATTTTTAGTGCAAGTACGATTTCTTTGCTTTTCTCTAGTTTACTTTGATACGAGTTTCTCAATAAATACAGTTTGTAGCTTAAACTGCTACGCTTGTGTACTTCTGTAATTCTGTCATCTCACATGCACTTCTATGCACGTAATATTGGTTTGCGCTCTTCTTTTTCATGTTTTGTTGTCTTATCTTCTTGGTCAAGATTTAGAATAGATTTAGAAGTTCACTACCGCCCGCGTCCTTCTCTTTCAAGTAATATTTACCTTTAACTTAGAGCTGGTAGTTCCCGTTACTTAGCTTTGCGATCGTAAACTTCAATTTCTTGCGAATTCGCCATTATGTGGGCCTAAACTTCAGAAATCTAGCTTGTAATTCACTGCTAAAGACTTCTGAATACAGTTTATTTCAGATTTTTTAACGACCCATAACCTATTGAATTAGTTTTAGAAAAACTTGCAAGGAACGGGTGAACAAATCACAGGCTGTGTTTACTGGAAGACACGTGGGACCAATACACACTATAAGTACGATTGAGCGCTCAGCTCTATACACCACGATCTGCTGCCATGCAGTGCCATCGATGGAATGAAAATGAAACTAATGAGCTCTAACGTGTGCTGTAGACAGACACACACACACACCTGGTGCTGTTGTACTATTAACAATATAATTCCAATAGGATGGGAGATGGATTATTCAGGATAGAGAATCTAGAATGACTGGAAAAAAAGTAAACCGGAGCCTTGAAGGAGGGAGATACCACGGTCATGACAACAGCTAATTTTAGCTAAGGCAGTTCAACCAATATAGTACTAGAGGTATTCGAAGGTAAGCTTTACAAAAAAACGTAATACAAGCTTTCTACAGCCTTAAGATTATCCAACATTTCTGTGCTTGGGGTAACATAGTGGCACACCAGGAAATAATTAAGCAAATTCAAAAAGAGACATTTGTTTTTATTGCTTAGGTCAAAGAGAAGTATACACCATTTCTAAGTTAATCGTTTACTTTACTTAAACACCAGCAAATTAGTAAAATGCACCCACAACTAGTTAATGAGATACAGCAATATGGAAGCAGAAATACAGTGATGATTATTCCTCTTATCCGCAGAGCTTGGAAGAAACCTGTCCATCACGCAAAGCCACCATTACACGTTGAGAACGATTGCAACGGCCTACCTGCTAAACTACATGACAGGAAGGAATCTTGGAATTGACATCTCCAAGCTGTAAAAAAAGTAAAGCACAAAATTTAACTACAAAAGATACAAACACTGAATGAAAAAATATAACTTCTGGTTAATATGAAGTTTACACATGAGAACTTATTCTATTTTTAATTTCTCACTACTTGGATGCTACTTGGTGATAGCATAGTTCAAGCTACTTTAGTAGTTTTTCATTAAAAGACAGCAGTCACAAATATGGCAGTGACTAAGGTGTAAGCAGTGCTAGCAGAATTATAACTAACGTGTAAGCAGTGCTAGCAGTGCTTAAGATAAGTAATATTTTACATAGTGGAAGGTACTAAACATTAAACAAACTGATCTGATGGAGTTACATAAACATTTTTACGTGGCCTAGTAGTGGGGCAACATTTTTTTTAATACGAAGTTATATAGACATTCTCCTCACTTTGGCAGTGTCTTGTTCTCAAGATTCCACTTTATATGATGTGGTGGAATCCCACGTAAATCAAAGTATACAACAACAAAAAAACTGTAAAAAAAAAAGATAAGTGTATGTGAAGTTTAAAAAAAAAAGTGAAAAAAATTGTTTGGGGGCAAAAATTTGGGAGGTGAAGGCATTGCTCCCCTTCTCCTCCCCCCTTAGTTTAGTAAAACTGGTTAATTAACATCGTTCGGTCAGTTTGAATGTAAAGGTTATGATGCAGGGTAATTTTTTTCATTATTTTTCGAAACACTTCTGTGTAGGACGTGCTGGTCGCTTCCCTGCAGTTCTCCTTCTCAGCCACGAGGCCTTGGAGGAAAGATAATTAGTTATCTTTCCTCCTAGCACGAGACTGGTCCCGTAATTGAGGATAAAAACAACCTTAAGTTCCCCTAAATTAATGGAGAAAAAATTAAAATGGAGTACGTCAATTTCAAATATGGACTCTTTTTTCCAATAACACCTCAAATTGTTTTGGATAAAACTGAGTAAAAGGTTCCATCTTTCCAAGTTCCATTTTTTATAAGCATGTTGCTGCTTTAAAAATGTGGAAATTTTTTGACGTCTAGGCCTAGTCATCTGGAATAAAACTGAGAAAACGATTTCACTATTTTTCACCTTTCGATAGTCCATTTAAATAAATTGTCCGTGTCCGGCAAGGGCCACACAGCAGTTCAACGTCATTCAAAGTCTACACTGAAATCGATTAATTTAATTTTCAAAGAAAATATATAAAAAACATTTATTTAACCACAATTAAGTTTTTTTTGAAACTTTCTATCCTGAAGAACGAATAAGAAAAAAATCGCCAAAATTTGCTTGACAATTTGTTGTAAATGTGCTCAGTGGAAGCCAGAAAATGGCAGAAACGGGCATTAAAATAGTGTAAGATGCTTCAGCTTCCGGGGCTTTGCCCCACACCCACCTGGGAGAGCTTGCAGCACTCCTCCAGTCCCCCTAGCTGGGTTTTCCGGAACCTTTCACAAGTACTTTTAAAAGGAGAAATCCTATGATGAGTTCGCAAAATAGGGGGCCATGAAAATATATATCCACCCAAAACCAAAACTGGTATAAGATAAGCCGCCAAGTTTACAAAAAGGCTCGGCCTTTCAAAGTAGTGATATCATTCAACCAGGAAAAGGCCGCCAAGGTTAATCCTATTAGCCAAGTTAATCGCACCTACTAATAATTCGAAGGTTAAATGAAAACTAGAATATTGCTACTAGCGGTAGCAATCTTCAAGTTTTCATTGAACGTCCAAAGTATTATTCGGTGCGATTAGCTTGGCTAATAGGATTTAAAACCTTGGCGGCTTGTCTTATACCAGTTTTGGTTTTGGGTGGATATCACAACTTCATAGGCCTGTGAATGTACAAAAAAAAATCCCACGGTGTAATAGTCACCTCTACTTTTTTTGTCTGGAGGTATTTTATATCTATGAATTTTCTCATTCATAATTTTCACATTTGCTATTGTCATTCCGAATAAATTAATAACAAGCATAAGAGTATGGTAATTGCAAGGACCTAATAAGTTCCTATGGTATAAAAAATACCCTGTGTCTTATTGAACCAGTAATGAGAAATTTATTTGGGTCGTAGGGCAGAGAATTCATTTTGAATTCACGTACTGTAAAAAAAACCATTTGGATTTGAGGAAAAAAAAACGACCAAACCTTTGCAACCCACCTGTGCATTTTGTTTCCTAATCATCTTTCCAGCAAAGTTGTCTCTTTTATCGTCGTGGGGCAGATAATTCAGTTTGGATTCGTGTACCGTAACAAAAAACCGACCAAACCTGGAGTATCGTTTATTGCAAAGATTTGTCGGTTTTTTGTTACGGTACACGAATCCAAACTGAATTATCTGCCC
>JAHWFP010153277.1:14111-25002 GCA_023313725.1 Lithobius niger | reverse complement strand
AAAAAAAAAGTGTTTATATCTACTGTGCCACGTACTAACAGACGTAGGCCTGCCAAAAATAAACAACAAAAATATTCTAAATAAAAAAAAAATTTAGAGGTTCAATAATTTTATGCTTGGCAGAGAGAAATTTAAATAAAGTATTCTGGCCCTTTTCTTAAATGATACCTTTGTATTCTAAAAATGCAACATATTTCGCATTTAAATTTGTAACTTGGCTAATATTTAATCTGAATACACAGCTTTCCTAGCAACATTTTCCCTCTAGAGAAGACCTCTCTTCTGTGCTTGTGTACGTTATCGTTGGCGCAGCCCAGGATTATCACTAGATGGCGTTAGTAGACAGCCGGCGTTACGCCCGCTTACAGGCGTGTCGCACCCTAGCATTGTCGGAGATTGGTCGTTTCGCATCTCTATAAGTCTAGTATCTCTGGTAGAATGTAACTCGGGATGTGCGCAATTGGAACTTTGGGTGGGGGTGGGGAACAATAAACATCTAAAGTTTGCCCAATGAGAATTGCCAGAACTCGCTGCCAGAATATATGAAGAGTGAAATTTTTGGTGTATTTTCATTCAGAAATGTAGGCTGTTTTCTCGTTCGGTACAAAAAAAAAGGTAGTGAGACATTCCGGGGACGAATAGTACGTACGACGAAAGTCCGGGAACAAACTCTGTGTGAAGTCCGAATACTACAGCCTCCGCCCCCACCCGCCCTTCCCACAGAAATGTCACAAAAATATATGCAAAACTTTATTATAATTATTAAAAATAATTTAATTACATTCGTATTTGAGATAATGGCTAGTTGTTGTTGTTATGCGCTAATGGCTACTCCTTTTGTAACATGGGTGTAAGCTGCCTGCCACCTGTAGGGCAGTGACACAACGTTGTATTATTGTATATAACTATGCTGGAGCCAGTAACTGGGATAGCTGCAAGGGTCACTGGAGGGGGAAAAGAAGGGCGTCTTACTGAAGACAATGCTGTTAAGAGTGGATTTCTTAGGCCTATAATGCGCGATTTTTGTCGATTTGTTGGCAGTTGCTGACATTTTTAAGCAAGTGGAATCTTTATTTTCCAATTACAACCTATAGCAGCATAAGAGATTGGAGAAAACAACATTTTTTTAAGCCTATGAAATCCTCTCTCAAAGCACTGCCTTGACTAGAAGTGCCGTTGTTTAACCTTCCATTTTAATGTAGTGCCCCTTGCAGCTATCTCTCTTTGCAGCCAATATGACGTCACATGACGCTACTCTATTGGCTACCACGTAGCCCTTCACGGCTACCGATAAGGACCAGAGATGGAAGTGGGGCACTTTTCCCGTCCCATGACGCATCTGACCCACTCGAGCCCTGACCCACGAACCACTTGACCCACCCGATGAAGAACAAAATGTGGCCCACCGTCCGTTACCCACGCTATGAAAAAAATAATAATACAGTATGTAATTTGGGTTTTTAGCCTTCTGGGGGAAACCTATTTTTGAAAGGGGAAACTTTTTTGAATTTTTTGAAAAGAGTACTAGTAAAATTACTGATTACCGTAAGATTACCGTGGGTTGGTGGGTGAACGGTGTTGACCCATGACCCACGATAAAAATGAGACCTATTTGATCCACTGACCCACGGGTCTGTTCCATCTCTGATGAGGACGCGATGAACACGATATTGCAATTTAGCTGGAGTAATCCGAACGGAAAACAAACCACCAACGACATGACTGGAACTCGCTTGCCAGCCTGTGCGGACTACCTGCCGCCTAAACTTTTTTTCCGTACGTGTCGTAAATGTTTGGAATGCCCTTAAGGCAACAACTGTAGACCAGCCAACAGTGCAGGGATTTTGCCGTATGCTAAAACAGGAAAATCTCAACAAATTCCTGAAGCGTCAGTATTTACCATTATAGTCTATTAATGTTTATAACGGTTACTTTTACTTTTCTCTTAGTTTGGCTCGGTATCAGCGGTTCAACACCCTTCCGTAGTCCTTCCACCTCTATGTGGAGAAATTTATTATTATTATTATTATGAGCACGAGGTACCACAGAGCACCTCTCAGCCAGGATCGAACCCGGACCTCCCAGACAGAAGGCTGTCGTGCTATCCGCCATTTCACCTGTACATTACATTAATGGGTTAGCTGCAAGGGGCACTGCAGAGAGAAACAGAAGGGCGTCATACTGAAGCCGATGCTGTGAAGAGTGATTTCTTAGACCTAAAACGTGCGATTTTTGTTGTTGGAGAAAACAACGTTATTTTAAGCCTAAGAAATCCGCTCTTCCGTTGTTTTTCCTTCCATTTTTATGTAGTGCACCTTGTAGTTATGCCCCCCAAAACCCATACTGGTGCCAATCTGGTGCCAATATGGCGGCAAATGTCACTGCTCTATAGAAATGTGCAGAGATTTCACCTTTTTTTTTTTCGTAACCAGCTCCAGGATAAAAATATGAACTGGAAAACTGTGAACTTGAAAGTTGTCACTGCATTTTTAACTTGTTCTTTCTTTGCGTGCATGTGAAAACTAATACTATAACTTGTGTATAAAGAAGTAATAGTCAGAAAACGTCCCAAAAAATGATTGGCGCCATCTCTGGTCGAAGTAGCACTATCACCGATTGAACATCGTGCAAAATTGCCTTGGTGCCATCTAGCGGAAGTGGTATTGTTAACCTTCACAGCTTGCTCCCAGGTGCAGGAGGACGTACCAAATTTTCACTCAATATTAAAGCAACATCCATCCTGCCTTATAACCTTCCGCCTGCCTCACAACACCCACACGACGATCACATCCGCGTATTTACCACGGCTAAGGTCAACTGTGACCCTCGCAGCGAAAAACGTAGTTGGCATTGCGCCTAATAGTCCAGCCAGCGTGAACCCATTGATTGTGTCGCCAAAAACCGGAATGATTCTCGTATTTTAAAATCACAGTTTACAATTTTCTAGACTAGTGTCTTATAATTTTGCTTCGACGATCTTTTGAAATAATTAATTTTAATTTTTACTTCATTAGCCTTCTAGATTTTTGATTCATAGTAATTACTAGAAAACGATTAAAATTAATACTGCGCACAGACAGATAAAACTTCCAATGTCGTTGTAAGCGCGCGATGCATCATTTATGTTCGGGATGAACGTAAATAAAATTAGTAATATTCAAATGAAAATCTCCTAGACGCCACATTTTAAAACGGATTTTTAGCAAGGGAAAGACTAACGGTAAGTAAATAGACCTTTGGGGCCGTACTTGATGTGGAGGATCGAGAAAAATGGCGCTGGGAGGTATATCCCTTTAAGGAAGCTTCTGGCATGTTTGTTTCGCTAAAAAAAATGGCGTTGTGCATTCCTTCGCTTGATGCACACAAGTACTAGATAGAGCTAAATAGAGCTAGATGTTACCAGTTTTTGGAGACTTGCAATCGGTGATAGCGCCATTTAATGCAGTTCGTCAATTCCATCAGGAGGCGCCACTCGTCTTTAGCACGGTCGGTCGACAACGAGAAAAAAGAAGGCGGTAATTTGATTTATTAAGTTGCATTATTAACGTAAAGAGATTACCAGACCGAGGAGGAGAAGAGCAGACGGAGAGAAACAAGGAGGAGTCAGCGGCGAAGCTAACCATGTCAAAACAGTGACATGGTGAAACAAGAAGGTGACTTGCACCATGTTGCAGCAAGATGCAACGATGCTTGGGCGCAGGGTAAATAACCGTGGAGCTCAAGATACTACCTTGTTCTTGTAAAACTATCTTCTTCATCTTGATGGAACTCCAGATACCTTGATATCTTGATACGTTGGTATCTTGATGGAGCTCAAGATACCATCTTGTTCTTGTTCTTGTTTTAGTCAAGTGTTCGTGAAGCATGGCTTTAGGGTACATTCTGCTTGCTGTCTTCTTATACATTAGAGCAGTTATGACACTGTCATGACGAAGTGGATACGTCACTATCGATGCACTCTTGGAGTTAGTAGGAAGCTCTCTGACGTAATGCTTGCACTTTTGGGGAAGCGTCCGTTTGTCACCCGTGGCTTTTGGCTGACGTCCTTGTTGCTTGCCTCAAGGTAGCTGCCTTAGCCTGATTTTGTTTGCTGTTAAGTGATCAATGATATTTTAGCCGAACTACGTGATCATATATACGAATGCAACTGCTTATGCTGATGGCATTGCGGTTTGGCTATTTGGTGCTGATGTTGCTGATGTCTTAGTGCTGCCATGCAGCAGGTTGTTTGTGTGGCCGAAGATCTTTCGGCGAGTCGTGGTTTGTCTGTTGCGAAATCTTCTAAAGAGGTCAGCTATCTTGGAGTGCAGTTATACTTTCAGGTAACTTGGTAGGGTGAGGTTGCTGCTGTGAAGAGAAGAATCTCTGATAAATTGAGAACTCGTAATCGTCTAGCCACCACGCGCCCTGTGGTCTTTTCCTTATTTTGAGTGTATATCAGAGAATGTGTCGGTTTCCATCTACCTTTTTCAGCTGACTCAGGTTGTGATACTTAGAGTCTGCAGGTCTCCATCAATGAGTGCCTCCGTGTGGTCACTAGATGTCTTCCTTCCACCCCAGTTTCTTTGTTGAGGTTGGTGAGATTCCTGTTTTTATGAGTCTTTGTTTCTGTGGTCTGTGGTGTTGATGATCTTGTGGGTAGGGTTCTTACTGACTACCGCTCTCTGGGTTCGCAAGTTCGTGCCAGTCTCGGTTCAGCGGGTCTGGGATCTCTCTGCTCCTAGATCCTGTTTTAGGTGGCCTCCCAGACCCGTTTTTGTGCCCCCACCCTGTCCGTGCTTCGGGAAGCCATTCGAATTGATTCCAAAGTATTTTCCTCGAATGCTTGTTCCGCGATTATTGTTATTGTCGTTGTTTGTTTTTTGCAGGGAATGAGAGGGACAATTAGCTGGGAGAAATCCAAGTATTGTGCTTCCAAGCTATTAGCTGCAGAAATCCAAGCGGAATACTCAAAATCTTTTACTTGCCACAATCGACAAGAGCTCGAGGCACCAGAACTGCGATTACTACAACTGCCTGTAACAACATATTTTATTATTAGTTATTATAATATTATTAATTCAGAATCAATGTGAATCAACTATGAATCGAGTTGACACACGCAAAATCTAGTCACATGCTAGTGTGTTGCCATCGAGTAACAGCAAGGGACAAAGAATGGAATGGGCTTGGACGTAAATGTGTTTCTAGTGCTCCTATTTTTTACAAACAAAATTGGACGGAGAATGGACATATACATGATAAACCATACTGCACCAGTGTGATAATAACAAGGAAGAGAAAAAAGCTAACAAATTAATCGAACAAAAAAATCTTCAGTGGTAAGGGGGGAAAAAACATTGGAGTTCGTATCTCCACGGAAATCACAGCTGTGAGGTACACAAATAAAAAAAACCGATAGAGTTCACTCGAACGAAACAAACTATAATTTGAACTCAAATTCAACGGAAGAAAACAAATCCCCAAATTAATAAAATACCTGTTTAATGCGCAAATTAAACACGCCCGCACAAACACTCACAGACACGGCCCATTTCAAACACAAAAAGCGTCAACTTTCTAATATTTTCATGGAATAAAAATAATCCTTGTTCCTGGACAAAACAAATGCTCTTAACAAGAAAGAGCCTGCACACTTCACACATTATAAATTCACACACAAAGTACACATTTAAACAGAATTAAACAGAACTAGAACAGCATCGCGTATATGGCCGGTTTTATAGACCATTGTTGTGATTTCCCGTTTGTGTGAAAATATTGTTATTTCCTGTTAGCAGTCGTCCAAGCTTTCATTAAACCATGCGCAATGGCTGTTTGCTGTGACGTCACTATGAGTTAGCCAATGACGAACGAGAACGACGGTTGTCTGGCCGTCTGATTGGACTAGCCCAGTCACGTGATATGCACGTCACAGCAAACAGCCATGGTGCGTGGTATAGATTTAGTTAGATCCAGAGTTAAGAGACATTGTTGCGAGCTTAATTCCGGATTTCGACGTTGGAATTTTACCACCCCAGCAAGGTCACAACTGACGTCATTGTGAAATCTCCCAAGTCCGAAGTCCACCTGACGTCAAATTGTAATGTGCCATTGTCAAAATTAGTACTCAATTGTTAGTCGATAATCGATATCTGATCAATTGTTGTAACAAAACATAACACTGATTTGTCTGTACGTAATTCAATCAATTGTAACGCTCGAGCTCGCTTGATCATCCGCCGGGTGCTCCTAACAATTAGCTATTAACCTAAAATTCCATTCCGGCTCCAACTCTCCAACTCCCCGCATCAAAAGGTAATTTCGGCCCTAATATTAGAATTTTTCCCCGATTTCCCCTATCCCCAACTTAAACTCAAACTTGATCCATCCTGTTGCTAGTTCACAACTGCAACCCCGTTGCTACTTAATTTAGCAGTCATCAACTTAACCAAATTTTCCCGAAACTTATAAATCTAAATTTCCCCAAGTAAGCCTAATGCCGTTGACATTCCATTTAAGGCCTTAAGCCTAGGTTAGTGTCGCCCAAGAATTTCAGGCGAGCCAGAGCACACCATCGCTCCTATGTTAAATTAAACCAACACCAAATCTGAACCACGACTTCTAACCTTGATTCATCAGCTTAAGTAAATTTGGAATTCCTGCAACCCCTAGACTACCACCACGGCACGTTTTAGACCTTGTTCCTAAACTGTGGGGTTTGCATTGGGGCGGCTCCCGGACGCACTAATTATCCCCCAACTGTTAACATGGCGCATCGACCCTAGTTAGATCCAGAGTTAAGAGACATAGAGGCGTAGATCCCGTTTGCATGAAATTATTGTCACGACTGGAAAAAAAACATGACGTCATCGGTGCTGTGCAGCTTTGTTGAAAAGACAGCGCCGAATCATTACTTATACAAACATTTCAGTTTGAAAGACACACACACAAACAAAAGAATTACGATTATCGAGATTCCCACTGCGGGCTTCAATAGAATAAGGATTGTCGATATTCATACTGTGGATACACACACACAAACACATTTTAAAAAACTACGATCGTAATTTTATAGGGCAGTGACACAACGTTGTATTATTGTATGTAACTCTTTGCTGGAGCCAGTAACTGGGATAGCTGCAAGGGTCACTGGAGGGGAACAGAAGGGCGTCTTACTGAAGACAATGCTGTTAAGAGTGGATTTCTTAGGCCTATAATGCACGATTTTTGTCGATTTGTTGGCAGTTGCTGACATTTTTAAGCAAGTGGAATCTTTATTTTCCGATTACAACCTCGCAGCATGAGGGATTGGAGAAAACCACGTTTTTTTAAGCCTATGAAATCCGCTCTCAAAGCACTGCCTTGACTAGAAGTGCCGTTGTTTAACCCTCCATTTTAATCTAGTGCCCCTTGCAGCTATCTTTTTTGTAGCCAATATGACGTCACATGACGCTGCTCTATATCTAGGGCAGCCTACCCTCGTATACGGCCGGTTTTATGGAGCGTTGTTGTGTTTACCAAAATACTGTTACACTTAGGGCATATACTATGACGCCTCTGCCAATTATTGTTGAAGATCCTTAAAAACGGTAATCAAAGAGCCCTCGAGGCCTAGATGTCAAATGCAGTTATGATGTAAGATAGGGGAAAAAAACATGACGTCATCAGTACTGTGCCTCATTGTTGAAACGACAGTTCGACTTACTTATAGACAATTCAGTTTGAAGGACACACAAACAAACAAAAGAATTTAATTATCGAATTCCAACTGTGGACAAACACACACAAACAAACAAACAAAGAACTACGATCTTAGTTATATCAAGGACGTAGAGGTTGTATGGATTAAAACATAAATCCACAAACACAGAGAAAACCAATTCCCAAATAATAAAATGCCTGCATCTTAAAGACACCAAAAGGCACACTCACACTGCAGGGTCAGTATGGAGTTTTAAAATCTGGAAAAGTGTTTGAATTCGGGAAAAAAGTTAAGTCTTGAAAAGCCTTGAATTCTAAGGAATGACACAGAAAGGCTGGAAATGTCCTTAAAAATATTGTTGGCTTGAAATTGCCTTCAGTTGTGCGGAGGAAAAAAAAACGTGCGTACTTGACTTGGTATATGGAATACCACCACATTTCAAATCCGTTTCTTCAGGCTGTGGATGACGAAAATTACGTGTTTGTTAAGCAGACAGGCCTACATTAAAAGATGGTGATAAATCAGTGGCATTACAGAATTAAATAAACAATCCCAACGTGCTCTTGTCTTCGTGATAGTCTCTGTGAGGCACCATTAGATTTGTTCAATTAAAAAATTGCGTCACACAACGCTAATTTTAACAAAAGCATTAGCATCTAGACTAAATAAATACAGATGCAAACCTGATTATATTGCCTTTTGAGCGGGGAATCGAACCCACGACCTTTGAAACCAGGGACGTTTTTATGAGAGGGGGGGGGGTGAGGAGGGGTGTCACACCCCCCAAAGTTCGGCCAGTTGGCAAATCAGTCGGCAAAATTACATAATTTTTGGTCTGTCGGCAAATCAGTCGGAAAACTTACATAAATTTTTGGCTAGATGGAAAATTATGTCGGTAAATTTCTGGTTTACACCCCTCCAACTTTTACCTTCCTGACGTCTCTGTTTGAAACCAAAGACCGAGGTCCTACCGACGTGTCAGTACGGTTCAATAAGACCCAACGGTAGGAACTCGGCCTCTTGTTTCAAAGGTCGTGGGTTTGATTCCCCGCTCAGGCAGTCTAACATTTAAGTCCAAAAGGCAACGTAAATAGGTTTGCATAGGTGTTTATTTAACCATACTGAGCCGATTGGCATTCCGTCCTGTTTAACATCTAGCCTATTGAGTCTAGATAAACTTTAAAATACGGTACCATTATTGGTACCTATGTGGCCTTGAAAAATTGAAGATAGGTTTTGAAGAAGCCTGGAAAATACTTTGCAAAATAGTGTCAAAAAAGTATACGAACCGTGTCACAGATATGGCTCAATTCAAACACAAATTATTACCAAGGAGTCAATTCCGGCTTCTTTGTTCCCTGGTATTGGAGTTCAAATTATAGTTCGTTAGTTCGAGTGCACTCTAGTCCGTTTTTTTTTTATTTGTATACATTCACACCTGTGAGTTCCATGGGGTGAGTTACAAGTTGTGAGTACTTTTTTTTTCTGAACGGGGATGCCGTTTCTTGTTTAGTTAATTAATTTTATATGGCGAAGAACGTAAAATAGCAAATAACAAAGAATATAAAATGGCAAACTTGGCTAATTTGGCCTTCCTAGGTTTTCGTAAAGACTTATTATTAGTAAATTTTTGTTAATCCGAATAATTGTATGCCTAAATCAGGGTAGAATATATACGTAGCACAGCTCTTTCTCTGACAACGGCAAACATTCGAATGAAACTAATACCTGCTTTGAACGTTTAGTGCCAGAGGGTGCTGTCGTCAAGTAACAGGAAGTGCAAAGCATCATGGCGATCAAAAGTATTTAGCATCACTAAAACAAATTGATCACGATAAGAATGCAAAATTAATCGCTTAAAGTATAACATAATTCAGATTAGGACATTAAAAAATAATTTTAAGAAAGATCAGAACTGGCTGATCAAGTTTTATTTTTTTTTTAATTTAACCTTCAGTTTTATAACGGGTTGTCGTTACGAGTGGAGCTAACTATAACACATGGTTTTGTGTTGCGACACGCGTGAGGAGCGGCCATTCAGGCTGAAGCTTATTCCGTCGTTCACGTTTATTGTAACGAACTATATATGGATTTCAGTCGCACACAGAATAAGTTCTTCAACTTCGGATGTTGCCCACGCACGAGTATTTAGTCAATTTCCGCAGGTATTGTCGCTATTACCATAGTAACAATACCGCCATTTTTTATTTCGATTTTTGCCACCTACGAACACCTGACATGTGCTGCCTTCTGGTGTCGTTGATGAAAGCAGGTGTTATTTTATAACACGTTTTCAGAAAAGCGTCACTACCTACTAATCTATTGGCCTTAATACGCAAATGCATGTACACTCAGTCATAAACGCCGAGTGTTTCTATAAAATCGTGAAAATTTGTGTGTTTCAGCACGAAACTCCTTTCCAGGAATTTAAATCTGGAAAGGAAGGAGTTGAGTACATAAAAGCACGAGTACCATTCGGAGTGAGAATTTTGGTATTCTTTCCACAAAACGATTCTTATAGATTCGACATCTGTTTTTTTTACGAAGTGTATCAACAGTCAATGTTTAACATACAATTGTGAGTCTTCTAGCCGCCATAGCTGTTTACGATGTATTCATTGTTTATAATTTAGACGAAAGTCTACGTTGCCTATGACAAGCAAAAAGATGCACAGAATACACGGGTTTTAATTTTCATCCAAAAACATTCCTTGTTCAAAAGTTTAATCGAATAAAACAACACACGATGCAGCCCAGCTGCGTCTCCAGCCAACTCACAGATCAAGGGCAGTACCAATCCAGCATCTGCGAGTGGGCTGGGGCGCAGCTGGGCTGCACTGGGTGTTGTTCTATTCGTTTTAACTTGTGAATTACAAGGCCATAAGGAATGTTTTTGGCTGAAAGTTAAAACCTGGTGTATTCTATAAATCTTGCGAGGCTTTTTACATGTCAGAGACAACCAACTCTTTCGCTTTCCGACCTGCAAATTAATACTGCAATGTTATGATTTAGATGTTTAATGTATACAATGTTTTCCTCTATTTGGTGTAGCGATACTAGCCCCCATCGCATTTCGGTATCCAAACTGTAATTTCGTTTGCTTCTGTATTGGTAGTGGCGTACACGGGGGGGGGGGGGGGGGAGGGGTGGTTGGGGGGGGCATGAAACCCCGATTATAGGTGGAAAAAAAATCTTGTTCTTAATTGT
>JAHWFP010153277.1:0-10448 GCA_023313725.1 Lithobius niger | reverse complement strand
AAGGGACACCTAACTTTTCATGTGCAACAAGGGGCAGCTAGCTTTTCTTTAACAACCGTGTGCAACAAGGGGCAGCTAGCTTTTCATTACTAACCATGAGCAGCTAGCTTTTGATCACTTCAAGGGCGTCAAGTGTGGACAATACCAATTATTACTATAATTATTGTACGAGGCGGATTTTGTACACCACTCGAAATAGATTTCGGAAAAATAGTGCTTGCATTTATTTTTATATTCCGATGTGTTTTTTACCGACTGTGCGTCCACCCTCCCTTCCTTTGCCCGAAGTCGACAGGGACGAATAAGATGAAACAGATTTTTTCATCTTAGTTTATACAGGGTGTTCGGAAATTGGTGTCAAATATTTTGAGGGTCCGCTGTGTGATCAAAGATAAGAAGAAAAAGTCCTATAAACATGGGTCCGGAAATGCACCAGTCTTTAGTTACAGCCCCCCCCCCCCCCCAGGTTTGGGGTAAACAGTTCTTAAATACCTCGTAATGATTCATCGTTTCCATTCCAAACTCAGGATATGTGCCATATCATACCTGGTATTTCAGTACTTCATAATACAGTATTGGGTCGCACAACTTATCAGAGGGAGAGGTAATTTTCTTATGGGGGGGGGGGGGATCAAACGTGGGGGAAGAGAGGAGTAACTGCTTTGGTCTTGTACTTTAATGAAACAAATTGTACATACCAGAAAAAACACATCGTATCACATTACTGTGTGATTGAAAACAATCGAGAAATGAAACATCATTAAGTAAACAGAAGATGGCTACTCAAAGTTTTACTGAGTATCATTGCATTTGCGGCTCTGCTGCAATTAACTGCAATACGCATCCGCAAAAGACCTCCTCTCCAGAACATTCTGTGACAAGCAACTCAAAAAGATAAATACGACGGAAAACAAACTAAACGTAAGCGTTTTATCATAGTAGGTGCTCAAAATGACCCCCCTCTGCCTCGATGCAGTTCCGAAGCCGCTGCGCCATGGACCGACGAACCCGTTTAAAGATTCCAGGGGTTGTGCGAATCTGGTTGCATCCATCCACAATCCTTTGGCGAAGTACATCAGCATTGGGAATTGGTGTACTGTACACGAGTGACTTTAAGTGTCCCCAAAGATAAAAGTCTAATGGGTGTAAGTCCGAAGATCTAGCAGGCCATGCTATTGGGCCTGCACGTCCAATCCATCTGTCAGGAAAGCTTCCATCAAGGTAATGTCGGGCCAAAAGGCTGAAGTGAGCAGGTGCACCATCGTGCATAAGCCACATTCGTGTCCTGACTGCCAGGGGAACGTCTTCCAGTAGTTGGGGCAAGTCATACTGGAGGAAATGGAGGTAGGTTTCTCCATTTAGGCGTCGAGGTAGAAAAAAAGGCCCTACCAAATGATCACCAACAATTCCAGCCCAAACGTTTAGACTAAATTGTTGTTGATGTCTAGATTGTTGTACCTCGTGCGGATTTGCATGGTCCCAAAGATGGTTGTTGTGATAGTTGAATATGCCATCACGTGTGAAGCCAGCCTCATCTGTAAACAGGATAGACGGCAGGAAATGAGCGTCTGCTCCACATTCATGATTCAGTCGCACACAGAACGCTCGTCGTGGTGGAAGGTCGGCCTCGCCAAGACCTTGGACACGTTGCAAATGGTAGGGGTATAGCAGGTTATGATGCAAAATGTCCCAAATCGTCGAATTACTGACACCCTCTCTGCGTGCAATGCGTCGTGTGCTATCCGATGGATTTTCTGCTATGTGCTGGAGAACTCTGTCTTCCAAGCCAACAGTTCGCACAGTTCTGGGTCTTCCAGCATCCGATGTCCGTCTCCCAAATGAGCCCGTTTCCCATAAGCGCTGGTGGATACGACTGAACGTTCTAGCACATGGCAAATTCCTGTCTGGATACCTTTGAGCGTAGAGACGTCGTGCTTCCAATGCATTTCCATCTGCAAGACCATACATGTAGTGCATGTCTGCCAGTTCGATGTCTGGATACTCCATACTTAGGGAAGAGAACTACCGAACAGTAAACGTGAACAAAGGATCACAATGTCACCTTTAGATTTAAGTCATCAAGTGATTTAACAAACCCCTGTATTAACAAGAAGTCGTCTGTCAACCCCGAAATGTGGACTCTCCAAATGGTGTTCAAGGTCACCTTGTACAGATATGCGAATGTTCAATTTGAATTTGTGATTACAGTACTTTTTCGCATCACAAACGTTGTTGTTTTTGTCAATAAATGTTATTACAGTTTGGAAGGGAGATCGTAACAGGGGGATAGCAACTAATGAATGGCAGAGCTTGCCCGCTGTAATGTAACTTTTAAGACTTCTAAGTTATTGTTTTTTAGAAGTTGGGTTTTCAAGGATTTTTGTCTTTAACACTTAAAACTACAAAGAATCTGAGGTGGAGATTTACCTCCAAATCAAAACCAAGTTTATGCGATGATTTTTGTGGAAGCTGGAGCGTTAGACAAAGGCAACAAACAAACAAATAAGCAACCAAATTCAAATGTGTGGGTTGAGTACAGTAATGTTGTTCTCGCCGCTTCGGCCAATGAAACAAGTGATCATCCGAATTCTAAGGATTCCCCCACTTTTACGTTTTAAGCTTCTTTGCTTGAAGAGTAGAAAACAAACACATTAAATCCCTCACTTTTAATGGCGAGGATACCAGATTGATAATGTTTGGTGCTCTCCACAGAGATGTACGTACAGTAGTTTTTTTTTTTTTTGGAGGGGGGGGCACAAACTTGGAAAACGATGTAACCTACTTGGTCTTTACACGTAATGAAAGAAAGTACAGTACTACTTTCGATTGTTTTCAATCACACGATGTGTTTTTTCTACAATTTGTTTCATTAAAGTACAAGACCAAAGCAGTTACTCCTCTCTTCCCCCACGTTTGATCCCCCCCCCCCCCCATAAGAAAATTACCTCTCCCTCTGATAAGTTGTGCGACCCAATACTGTATTATGAAGTACTGAAATACCAGGTATGATATGGCACATATCCTGAGTTTGGAATGGAAACGGTGAATCATTACGAGGTATTTAAGAACTGTTTACCCCAAACCTGGGGGAGGGGGGGGGGGGCTGTAACTAAAGACTGGTGCATTTCCGGACCCATGTTTATAGGACATTTTCTTCTTATCTTTGATCACACAGTGGACCCTCAAAATATTTGACACCAATTTCCGAACACCCTGTATAAGCATACACCTCACATGTTTCTTCTTGAGTTCCTCTTTCAATGCAGCGCAGGTCATCGATCCCACAATCCGTCTACAGAACACCGTGGAGTTAGCCGAAATAACAAGACAGAGAAGACGAAATGGCAGTTATTACTTCACATTCTGAGTATGGAAAAGATGTGCAACTATTTGAAGACCTGGAGGTTGGCGGAGCTCCCTGACAAAGCCATAGTACCAGAAGGAGAAAGAGACAATTTTGCTAGTTAGATAATCCCACTCAGAAATTCTTAGGATCTTTTACATGCCACAAATTATATGAGCACGATGCATCACAGGGCCCTTCTCTTCCCGAGAAGGCTGCGGTCAGACTCAAACTTCTGGCACAAGAGATAGTGATGCTCACCACCAGGCCACCTTGTCCACCACTGTCAACACTGTTGGACTCGAGCCATGTGTGACGTCACTTTTTCCCTAAACATTGTGCTAAACTCGTTTCTACCTAAAACGTGTAACATTTTTCGATGAAATTCGAGCCAAGGCAACTAACCTCACCTAACGTGCTGAAACAACAACAGTACGACTGACCAGCAGACCATGGCTTGCCCGACCAGCCAGAATGTACCCTGGCAAAATGATGATGGTCTGCTAATTGCCGCTACAGATAAAAGGCCATAAACGATAGTCCGCTCTCCGCAGTTGGCAAAATTAGTCAATGATTAATGTGCACGAGAACCCAAGAAAAAATTTAGCTTCAATTGCTGCAAGTTTTAATGATATGACAGATGTTACAGATAGCACCACAAAAGAATGGAATGATTTGCAATTGACGACGTAACTCCCCTTTAAGAATTTTCAGCAATCAAGCTTTATCTTCTACGTGAGTAGCTTTCAGTCGTTGCATGAGGTAATCATTCGCAGAAATTGGAGGGTATTTTACAGATCCATCCACACATTCGACCACGGTATTTGTATCAGGGTGAACGAACAATGCCATGGAATAACGTTCTATTTTTTGTAATGCTTCATCATCTGGGACGAGAACTCGATGTCTCTGGAACAAAAAAAAACAAAAATAAAATAAAATTGGTCACTTTGTCAGTGAAGAAGTTGGCTTAATTTGACCTAATATGAAAGTGCCACCTTGGACAAATACTACTGGATATCTCGCTCTTCCATGAGCTTGGTCGCTATTTTGTAACATGGATTTAATGTGGGCTCGGGATAAACAATGCCTTCCAAATCCACTCTTCCATCTGGAGACAGTTTGGCTCGTCACTCGTGCTACGTATTACTGCATCAGCAACAGTAACTTCCAAATCTCCAATCAGAACTCGGTTAGGCTCTTATGTCCCAAAAAGTCGAAGTGACGTCAGTTGTAACGCACATCTACTAGTTGTGCCGACGAGGCGATTGACCAGTTTATCGACATACTTCGAATGGAATCCATAGTCGCGCTGAGAGGTGACATCAGTTTTGCTCAACAGACACTTTTGGAACGATCTGATGAGTATGCTTACAGTTTTCTGTGTATTACAGGTACCAAAGGCTGTCTCGAGAAGGACGAATTTGTTTTGGTTGTCTTGGAGACACTGTAAGAAACCGTTTTGATTGCCGCTGCTTCCAGCAAAGATGGTAGCTATAACACTTCCATCAATTGCAACACTAATGTTGTATGACCAAATCGGTTGCTCGCCTGCCGTGAGTTGTAGAAGGTTACCCATTTTTAACTGGCTTCAGTGATGACTATTTATCGACGTACGTCTTCAAATGACTAAGTAGTTTTTACTAAGGTTAGCTGCAGCCTCTTCTTTTTCCTAGTCAACCTAGTGCAGCAAACCAAACCGCAGTCTTCGTAGCTACCATTAAGCAGTCGGTGGATCTGTGATGCCTGAAGATGCATGTTTTTCTTATAGTGGCCATGTGGCTATTTGGATATTGGGTTATCCACCACTAAAGCTTGCGTGTACTCCCATTTTTTAATTACAATATCGGGACGTGTACCAAACAGTGAGGCTAATGCGAGAGGAGTGTCCGTGTTACTTCTCCAAGGTGGCACACAGCGACGTAATTCCCCTCAGTACTTTCCAAAACATCAATTAAATCTATCAAAGCCAGAGAATGTTGGAGACAGTTTGATACCTCCAAAACACAGTTAACTCAACACAGCATTCTAAATGTCCAAAAGAGAGACACGAGTCTGATGAACTACTTCCCCACTTGCTTGCACATGAGGTGTGCAGCCAAACTGTCTCCAACAGTTTCTCGTTTTGATGGATTAGGTTGACGATTATGAAAGGTACTGAATAACTCCAGAGATGCGGCCACAAGGGGATTTAGAGTATCTGGGGGCACACACAAATTAGAAAACAAAACGTTTCTGTAAACCAATTACTATTTAAATAAGGAAGCAAACCATTTGGCTTTCCGTCCAGTTCAATTACTATTTATTTTTTCTAACAACTTTTGCATTTAAACGAACTGTGCTTAGAATGTGACAAACTAAACCAAAGACTGAGTTACCTTATGAGCACAATGGCACCAGAGTGGTTATAGATGGGGTGTATACTTAATTGAGTGTCTGCGAGAAAGACAATGAGCTCGGACAGTAATGGACACAAAATAATTTAGACACTGCATTACTGTGGATTAAAACAGCACCTTGTAAACAATAAAATAGGGGCAAGCCAGTGATGAGCACAACAATAATTTTCATTTACACTTTAAAATTTAACTTTTTAAAAGTTAATTACTTTGAAAATTGCTGTTTATAGTGTTAATAGGAATTTTGCTGTACCTCATGCGGCCAGTTGTCTCTTGAGTGGCCGTGACTACTTAAAAATAAGTTGTATTGATTATTACCTACTAAATACATACGAAGCAGTGGCGTAACTAAGTGTCTTCAGGCCCATAGGCAAAATTTATTGTGGGCCCCTCTGCCCCCATCCCTTTACCCCAATCTTTGACCTTTGTGACTACCTTGGTATAAATAATATACACATATTATTTGGTTCACGTTCAGCCAAAAAAAATTACAAGCAAACAATATTTGAAAAAATTTTAGAAAAAAAACACGTCTGTGAGGCATTTTTTAGCCAACATTACTGTTGAATTGTTGCAGCTTTGTTAAATTGTTACTGATTATTTTTTGCTTTTTCACTCCCAATACTGCCGACGTGGTATTACGTTAAGTACCTTAATTTCTCTGAAGCACATGCACTACCACAGGGAGGTCTTCATTGGATCACAAACTCAAAAGCCATCGGGCCTGCTTTTGCTAGAGTGGATAGCCACTACCGAGGAACCGGGTCGGGCACATCATAGCCAAGGCAATGCTTACCTAGCCTACCTGTACGTTATGTCACTGATACGAAGTATCACTCGTGATGAGGCTGCTGTAGTTGACAGGGGATGGGGAAGGGGGGGGAGGAGGAAAAGGAGCCAAAAAAAACCTATTGAAAATATCGTAGGAGTTTCTAAACTTCACAATTCTCCGACAGGAGTAGAAACTATGGGTCGCATTCCGGCTACAAGTCAACTCTGGCTCGGGCTGGTTACTAACGCCTACTTGCGTAGATTTTCAGAGGTCAGATTTTGGCGATGTGTAATGAACTGACTTGGTGCCGGAAAGTGAGACCTGCAGCTTCTATCCCAACTGACCTCGTAATACGAAGCGAGAATTACAACAAGGATACTCCTACGTCTTACAGATGTGTAGGTAGGTATACCGGGTGTCCCAAAAGTCAGGGATCACCCCAATACCTCTTGCCACAATCGTCGTAGATGAATGAAACCGAGTAGTTGGTACGTTCTCGAAGGAATCAACCCCTTTACGTGGTAGGGCAGGTGGTACCACCCCATAGGGCCACCCCTGGTGATCCTAACTTTGAAATATGAATGGGGATGAAATCATTCGGATGACCCCTGACTTTTGGGACACCTGGTGTAGGACGGGTAGGAAACGAGAGAAAACGGTGTGACCTAATCGTAATTGGTTGTAACGTAAAATATCGTCATTGAGGCAAGACATCTCAGCAATGGACGCTTTGGTAAATTGTGGCAGGTTTGAGCCACAGGACTCATTTCAGTGGTGCCCGCAGAAGGTGGGGTAAAGGTAAAAAGCAGACATTTATTGCAACTGGGAAAAGAAACTCTGGATTTTGGCTCTTTAAACGTTTCTAAAAAAAATAAGCCACGGGGTTCTTGGGACTTCGCAACCTCCCATTGCTGAATCCTGAGACCCCATTTTTATTCCCAACGTTTTTCTTCTTCCCTCCCTCCCACCCCAACAAAATTTCCGGGTGTGGCACTGGTTGACGTATTAAGCCACGAGACGATTTGTGAGGTAAAATGTGAGCCAAAATGTTTCTCCATCTGCCAGACAAGAAGTAAATCTCTTGAGCCTTTGTATAAATTGCCCCTTTTAATGTGTGGTGACTTACAGTGGAAACTAATCGATCTGATGTCCATCGTTCCAAAAGATCCCCCACGTTGATGAGGACGCAACCATCGATGGGAGTGGCATTGACAAAAGATCCATCACGATGTCGAACCTGTGTTATATAATAATAAAAAATTGTCAAATAATAATAATAATGCCACATTATAACATTTCATTCCTTTAATAGAAGTTAAAATCCTTGTACCATAAGTGGATAGACTGTTTGGATAAGTTTATGTCTTTAGATTAACCCTTCTATATTGACCGGTAAGGAACAAAAATTTCAGTTCACAGATCGCAAGCGACTGGTGGGAGCCCCCAGTTCTCAACGCGAAATTTAAAATTTGAGGTTTCAAATTTGCAGGTTGCTGATTGGCTTTTAGATACAGCAAACTTCCAATCAGATGAGAATCAGTCCGACTGGACAGACACATGCACGACATACAAAAACTACGGTGGCCCCAAACCAGTAGGATGAAAATACACTATTGATCTTGCCCCTAAGGAAAGTCGCGAATTCTGAAAGACAGTAACTCCTCCAAGCAGTCTAGCCATTCATATTTATACTTATCAAGGACCACACTAGTGGTCTGCCGGCCAAGTGTCATGGTCCTACCTCATTGTCAGAATCTTATTATTTCAACATTGTTACTTTAGCAGCCACTGCTTATGGTACATTATCTATATGGTACATTTTTTTTACGATGGTGAGGGTAAAAAAATGTGCGACCAAGCAGCCTAGAATTTGTTGAAAAAAGCCGTCTTTGTGCCCTGACAACGTCTCTCAATAAAATGTGTCACCTGCTTATAGGTGAAAAAAGGGTGTAAACATTGATTTCCTAAATTTTCGTAACGGAAGTGAGTACTGATAAAATTTTGTACTGCTCAGATAAAATAATTGGCATTTAGTTCACACTTGACTGGAAACAGTCCAAGTGAAACACTGCTGTATACAACCATCGATACATCGACAATCCACAAGTTTCGTCAGTAGCTGAAAGCACTGAACATGCAAACTCATCCAACTTGGAATGACAATTCCTGTTTTGATGCGAAAACACCCATAAGAGTTGTTTCACCGACCTGTTACAATGTTCCATGAGGAACATTGTAGCGTGAATGAACTCTGGCTCCAAACAACTCACACAACTAATGCCAAATGCAGTGTCACTGATAACGATGCTCGTGGTCAAATTGTTGAGAAGGCCAAGCATGCTTATTCCTCCAATACGAACGTGTAATGAGGGTGTTGTTGCCCTCCACCCTGGGTTCCTCATCAAGTTCTCTGGCTAGTGTAGTGACAGGCCCAGAGACATATTTCATGAGGCCTTTACAATACCTGCCTGCATTCTCCAATCTCGATTCATCTTCTTTACTGTCGCCTGGTATCGTCTGTCGACCAAGAGGCACCATCTCCATTTCTTGTCATCAGAACCAGACATTTATTACGGTAGTGGGATGGATAGCCACACTCACAGGCCTTGCCATATTGGTGATCAGTTGGGCTTCCAACAAGTGGAGGTTTCCCTTTCTCAGAGAGAGCTGCTAAAGTTTGCAGGGAAGCTCTGTGCTATCCCACCTTTACTGTTTACGCCCCATGCCCAATTTCTGGTATTTCTTCTTTAAAATATCCGTATGGGAGAAGGGAAGAGTTTCAACAGAGCACGTAGGAACACCACTAATGTTGGTACAATTGTTGGCATAAGGCACTTGGTCAATCCTGCCAATGTTAGAAGATGTTGAATCTGGTATATATCTAGGCGGGTCTGGGAGCTATGCCAACGACAGGGGCTTCCAGCAAAAGAAGGTTCCACAGAAGTTTCAGCTCTAGGAGGTCTTGTACAGGTTCAGTGTTTAATTAAATACATACTCACCTTGGGCCTTGGATGAAACTGATCCAAAACTATCTTTTTTTTATGGACTCATCAAGTGATAATACAAATCGAATGTGCAAACAAAATACCCAGTTAACTCTTATGTGTGCTGAAATATACAATACTTCGCAACTCTCGTAACAGTTCATCGAGATAGCCAGCATTTCAGCTGAGAAAAAAATGAAAGAGGTAGCACAGCTTGCAACACATACTCAGCACTTAATTTAAAGGCATTAACATACTTTTCTAAGGCCTGAAGATACTTTAAAGACAAGAGCACATCTCGGAATCCTAAAAATTTGGACATATTTATGTTTGGCAATTAAAATCAGGGAAATTAGATGAGCTGGGTTTATTTGCGCTAACAGTAGTTATTTCAGAAGCTACTGAGTAGGTTGGCACTACTGCACTAGGTGCACCAGTAATACTAGCAGAATTAGTAGGAGGGGAGGATTGGAAGTGTGTACCAACTGAGTCAGTTGGCGCCACTGCACTAGGCATACCAGTAATACTAGCAGAAATCATAGGAGGGGAGGATTGGAAGTGTGTACCAACTGAGTCAGTTACTAAGGAAAATCGGAAACAAGCCAACAGCGAAAAACAAACTCTAGAAATAACGTAGTTCAGTAAGCCACCTTTATGCACTTACGTTTCGTCGGAGTGGCATGACCCGGATTCGAACCGGCTACCCAGTTCGCCCCCAGATCACTTGCATAGCGCCTTAGTCGCTATGGCCACATCCTCAACTGGCATAAAGATAACTCACTGGACCCGTTATTAAGGTCACAACCGTGACCAGGACTCCATTCGACCGAAAGTCACTCGGCCAAAGACAATGGAGAGGGAAGACAAATCATACACTCAAACGGCTCAATAAAGGAGAAATAAATAGATACAAATCGCTGGAAATAATACTAAGGAAAATCGGAAACAAG
>JAHWFP010153274.1:0-11244 GCA_023313725.1 Lithobius niger | reverse complement strand
CTTTCATTCGTTTCCTGTTCACCAGTCGCTTCCGTTTCTTGACTGCCAGCGGCAAGCGTCGAGGCGATCGTGGTGTTTCCCTTCAACATTTCCATTTCTGCGGCTACTAATTGTTGTGATTTAGCACATTCAGTAACAGCATTTCGTAAACGTTCAATTTCAATCGTTGCATTTTGCACAGTGTGCGCCAGGCCACCAAAATCAATGCAGTCAACTTGAAGGGGCGGAATACGCAGGGTTTTAGAAACGAATAACGGGAGACTGTTTACATCAACGCTATGCAATACTTTAAGAATATCTATAAGATTATGGTACGATTTGTTGGCACCTTGTCTTTGAACAAGTCTGCCTTTAGGTTGACAACTGGCGTACACAAGCTTCTTAGCATTTACGATTTCCATGGGTGTGTAGAAGGAGGAACAAATCCGAGCAAGCGGTTCAGCAGTGACGGTGTCCATTCGGTTTGTAATAAAACATAATACTTCATTAATTACGGGTACTTGCGAGGGGATCAACAAAGCAACGAATCAACAAAGCAACGAGTTCAACGAATCAACGAACCAATGAGTTCATCCCCTGTAATGTCTTTCAAGGTTTCAAGGTTTATTAAGAGCCAAGTGGCCCGAAGCCATGCGCCCTAATACAATTAATACAAACAAAATACAAGAAACACTACAGGCAACAGTGCCACTATGTACCACTATGTACGAATAGGGCCTGAAACCAGCGCCCACCTACAAACGAAATGTCTTTATTCTTTATTCACACTTCAGAAGAGCTCAGCCTCTCTGCTATGCGTCCTCTCCACAACTACCATAAACTACTTACTCTAACGAAATGTCTTTGCTACCTAACAATTGGTCCAAACCGTTGATTGTTGATGGGTAAAATGAAATTGGCAGCTGGCAACGACGCTATGGCTTATTTAATTCGCAGATGAAGACTTTTCAGAGCTGAGCTCCGGGCAAACGGGAAAACGGGTCCGGGTTGCGTTGTGCCCGGGAACAATGCCAATTTTTAAAACGGTGCATCCAGTGATTTAAGCCATGGGGTGCGCTGATTGAGTGAGCGAGGCGAACGAAAATCAGCATTTGTCAGCCAGTGTGCGCAAAAATTGGATTGAAGAAACTTAATTCCGTAAAAGCGTTTCTTAGTCAGTTTACGCGGAAATGGGAGTGAAGAAACTTAATTCGGTGAAACATCCAGAATATTGGAAATGGTGCATCTAACACCAGCCGTGCATAGCACGGGCTTCCTCTAGTTATTATTATATTATTAAAAGGCAAAGCTGGCAAAGGAAATAGGTTTGCTTTCAGGGACGACTCCAGAATCATTTTACTGGAGAGGACTGCAGTTTTAGTCAGGAGGCGAGCCAAAAAAATTCCACTTTCACGGTTCCCATCCCCCTTTCTTCTCCCCCCCCCCCCCCCCCCCATTAAAATAGCACTCTTGCAATTTTTTTACAATTCACCATGGAGGCGGCCAAAAATTTACATTTCTGGCTGGGTTTCTAACTTGGTTGTAACCGTAATAATAAATAGGCAAATGCGTAAAAATAAGAAAATAACAAAAGCCGTCGAGTTAATTAATGTAGCGCGTATCTCATTTTGTATAGCAACAAGTTGCTTTCGCGTTACAATCGCAAAATATTTTTGTCGTTTACATTAATAGATAGGCTGGGAACACACGACTTGACAAATACAATACAACGCAAGGGCCAAAGTATATCTTCCAGGTTATTGTTTCTTATGTAATTTTCTTCTTACTTGGTGGGCAAATCCGTGTCACGCGATCAAACTCACTCACCAGCAGAAACGCAGGTGGCAGACGATAGCTTCACCTCAAAGCACCTACCTTACGACACACACTTGCCTGCATAGCAACTGATATATTTATAGGTTTAAATAGTATTTTAAGATCGTACTTATGTACCTGTTTATGTCGTGTTCCGCTTGACTCCCTTTGAATTTCATCTTTTTCTTCTTGTACGGGATTCCCTTTCACCCGCCTCTCTACTTCTATTTCATGATCTTCATTTTTTAAAATTCAGCTTTGCTTTCCCGGGATGATGACGGATTTTATGTTTTGTGACGTCATTTGTTATGTGTGATGTCATTAAGACATCGGGTGCGCGGAGTCGTATTCCTAAACTCAATGCGCAGCGCGGTTCGCATCGCGTGCGCATCGTGCGTGTGACGTCATCGTGTGCCATGTGGCCGCTGCGTATTTTTACCGCACGTTGCGTATCGCGCGAAGTTTAGGAACTACAAATTCATTGTTTAAAACTGCGGCGCAGGTGATCGCGATCGTGTTGCCAACAATTTTGACATTGCAACGGCATCTCAACTCTTCAAATGCCAGTAGATGATCATGTTCAACTTGTTTTACTAACTGCTTTGAATTTCAAGCTCCCAATAAAAGCCAAGTGTCGCAAAGTAGAAAACTTCGTGGTCTCGGTGGTGCTGTCAGCCATTTTGTTTAGTAGCGTACGCTCGCGATGCACCTCGGTTTTGCGTATCGTCGGAGGCGGTGCGCAGTGCGTTGCGCATGGCGTTTCTCTCATGTTCCCAAACCGCGCGCGCGCCAATGCGCAACCTTTAGGAACGATTTCGTGGCCAGCACGCGTGCGCAGCGTGGTGCGCAACGTTTAGGAATACGACTCGGGCTGCTGCGGCTCACCGCAGTGAACGTACTCTAGCTAGCAAAAAATGAACCACTTTTATTTAATAAGGAAACAAAATAAAGGAAAACATTTCAACATAGAATTACTAAACTTAACGTATTATTGTCACAGAACAGTCAAAATTAATAGCATCGAATGTTCGGTTAGGCGAAGTAGGTAGACTGGGGTGAGCCGAAGCCTTACGTGGGAACACTCCATTTATAACGAGCACGAAAAAATACAATAAATTGAATCACGCCATCTTAGGAAAAGAAACGTTATAGTTTCTGCATCTTTCTTGCCATATTCTAAAATGTAACTTAAGTAGAAAAAAGGCAAACATACCTTTTTTGTCTTCCTGCAGTTTTAACGCTATTCAGTTTATTACACTTGTGGCAGCGTCAATCACGGTTCAATATTATATTGTGGTCGCCATTTTAGGAAACATGATATGCTAAGGCTTTCATTTCCAAGACTTTCATTTTCAAGTTGGTGCAGAATTTAGTAAGGTAGTGAGTATGTTGCTATATTTCACTACATGCTATCGAAGTTACTACATAATTTACTATACACTATCGTTCCACTTGACCTTGTCATGGTTTTTCGATCAGCGTCTTTTGGGTAAAAGACGCTGATTGAAAAACCATGACCTTGTTTACGACCATAGAGTTAGGAAATAATATATAACTGCCATGATCAGTAAACTTTCCGCCCCGACTTAAAGGGACACCCGGCCTGCCTTATTATAACATTCCGCGTGCCAAATTACAGTTACGTGCAGATCGTCATCCGAGCAATTACAGCGTCAAGGTCGGCTGGGGTGGTAGCTGCGTTCCTCACATAGATGCTGTCTCGGTAAGCTTTGGGAATAGTACACGAGACAGAATCAAGTCAACGATTGTGTCGTCACAAACCGGAATGATTCTCGTATTTTAAAGTCACAGGCTAGTGTCTTATAATTTTGCTTCGGCGATTTATTGGAATAATTAATTTAAACTTTTACTGCATTAGTCTATTAGATTTTAAATCTTATGGTAAGTATTAGAAAATTTGTAGATGTACACACAGAGATGAAACGTCATGATTATTGTACGCGCGCAATGCATCATATAGTTACGGATCGTTCTTAAATATAGTTAACAATATTCAACAGAAAATCTCCTAGACGCCCCATTTTAAAACAGTTTTTTAGCAAGGGAAAGACTAACGGTAAGTAAATATACCTTTGGGGCCGTACTTGATGTGGTGGAACGAGAAAAATAGCGCTGGGAGGTATATCCCTTTAAAACAATATTAGGCTGGTAGACAAAATGGCCGCCACGAGTAGCCATTTGAGGGCTCATTTTTCTTCGAGGTCTGTTCGTGAATTGGCGAAGCAAATCGCAGCGGTGAATTTTTTTACGGTGGCAGTTGTTCCCGCCGTCTACTGCCAAATAGCGGCAACTGACGAAAAGCTTAGTATATTCACTTTCAGTACCTTCCTAAAGCACAGAACAGAACAAACCAAACGCACCACTGTTGGTGACAGCTCAGCTCATTCCCTACTAAAGCCGTGTTGATGTGGCTTGCCTACGTCAACCATCGTCAGCAATGAATCTGTTCACGTACCTAGCGCATGCTCAAAAGCTCCACCACTGGCAATCACCTGCAACTACCTACCCGAGATGGTTCGCAATTTTGCATTGCTCGCGCCTGGTTACTTCCATTATCATAGCCTGATCCAGTCAACTAGCCACGTCTGGTCACGTTTAAGGTATGACGTAACGAGTGCTCTGTTGAGCTTGTTGATTTTGCTGAGCTGTGATTGCAATTTCGGAAGGTACTAAATGGCTGACTGCAATGTTAATGCGCACGCGCGACGTTAAGTTTGGAGCCAACCTGTCTATAACAGTGGTGCTTTCTGTTCGCTCTGCTCTGTTTGTGTCTTCCTGCTGTCTCAAATTCATTAAAATTGCTAAACACGTGTGAGCTCCCCGGACCCCACTGGGGGAGTAAGTGCTCCCCAGACTCCCCAGCTGGTAAATGTTTGCTCCTCGCCTCCCACCAATTTTGTGGTGCACGACGTGGAAGTTGCTTGGTACGTTTGTACTTTGTCCTTAGCCGTTTTATTTCCCCAGGTTCATTTTTTGTGTGCCCCCACGCTCTTACTCTCGATAGGAAAGTAAGAGCAGGAAAACAAGAACATGAGTTAAACAAAGAGCATTTTGGTAAAGGGGCGGGGGAACATGTGCCCCAATGTGCGTACACACTTCAACTCATCCCTAATTAGTAATTACATCTTGGACAAATCACCGCTTCAGTGTTTCGTCCAAGGTCAAACCACAGCCTAGACATAAAAGCGCACAAGTTGTTATTTGTTTGGTTCGTCCTACGTGACTTAGAAACGTACGAACTAGGAAAATCAGTCCCAAATAAGAATTAAATTAACTGCAATTAGGCCTTTTTTTTCGCTTTGAAGTTATGCTTTGGTTGGAATTTACTGCGAAATAAGAAACAGCAACACGTTTTTTTAAAACGTTCAAAACTATTCATTTTATGATCATCCATCAAATAAATGAGTTCTATTTACGTAGATCGTTTTATATATGAAATTATTACGATTGTAAATTTCCAGCTAAGCTAATGGTGAAGAGATTACACAGGTGAAATTTATTAGGGACTTACGGGTAATCATTGATCATATTTTCTTTCACCCATCATGTTGAAGAGTGTACGAAAAAGGCCATCTCGATTGCCTTTATGATAAGTAGAACTTCTGTCTCTAAAGAACCTTTTGTGCTCATACCTTTGTTTAAGGCACTGGTGCGTCCAATACTCGAGTATGGCCTCCCTTTATGGGAGCCTCTGAACAAAAAGGATTCTCTAATCCAAAAAAACGTGCAGCGTCGCTACACAAAAAGGGTTCGGAATTTGTATAACGTCCCTACGGTCTAAGGATGAAAATCCTACTTCTTCCATCCTTAAAATGGCGTAGACAAATAGGAGGAATAATTTACATGTGTAAGGTTTTAAATGGTTTTACTGCCGAAACTAAATAACTCCTTTTTTGAACTGGCAAATAATGTACATTCCACAACAGGTTCAACATGGAAACTGAAAGTTGGTAACTCACATTACGATGCTGTTCGGAAATCGTTTGCTTTTCTCAATGTTTCTTTCTGGAATGGTTTACCTCAGGCTGTGGTGGGTGCTCCCTCGTTGAACGTCTTTAAAAACCAGTTAGATTTATATGTTAAAGGTGACATTTTGTATGATTATGATGTACAGGCGGGTTGTTTTTTGCGCCGTCCGCAACATTTTGTTGTATTCTGAATTCACACTATGTTTGAAAGGTAATGTTTGTTTATTGGTTTTATACCTTAATGTTTTTTGCAACTTTTGTATGTGCGTCTTTCTTTCTTGTTTTTGGTATTGTAAATATTTATTTATTACTGCTGTTTTCGTTTGCTGAACTGTTTATATTTACAGAATGTTATATTTCGACAACATCCATTTGGATACTGTTGACTTATGTTATTAAATAAATAAATAAATAAATAAATAAAATCGGAATTTTTTACTGCACGACTTCGCTAAACGGCACGCCGTCGCTCGCCAATATCTGCTCGTGCCTCGGTACGGTTGGTCACGTGATGCTTCAATTTTACACATGCGCGAGCGAGAAATAATACAGGCTGCCAGCAGTTTACAATCGATCGTAGCTGCTAGGGTAGCTGCCAATGCTGCCAAGCGCCTAGGCATGTTCTGATACGGCCTTTACTGTAGGAGGCTCCACAGATTAGACCAATTATAACTCTCTAATCTGTGCAGTTGAGGTAAAACTCCCGTGTGTCGCTAGTTGCCTGCCGCATATTGACTTCCAGGAGAATGCCACAAATGGACAGATCCGGTCCAATAACGACGCAAAACGGAAGTAGCGTCGCTAACTGAGCAATGGCGGCTGCGATCGCCGTGATGAAAATATGTGACTAAAATGCTATCAAAAACGAAAACAGTAAAATTTTTGTAATGTATTTTCAGCTACACTTGCCGACAGCTGATAATGAGTTAGAATGGCATAAGTTAGGTTGATATGAGTGTAATTTTAAAGACTGAATTTCTATAACATGTCACTCCGTGGCATGCACTTACTTAATATGTCGTTCTAGAGCATATTTTTGGACGATATGGGTGTGAGAACGTCACTATACTGCATGCACATTGCACAATTGTCACTGTCAATCTGTGGCATGAGTTTTGTGGGTATGGATGTCATTTTAAATTATAAGGTAAAGCTTATGTCATTTTACAACATGTCACTACGGCATGGACTTTGGTTACTGTTATTCTGGTAATTGTTTGGAAACCTTACTTTTCACGCTATCGACCTTATTCACCTACCTATCGATTCCTTTCGTCGTTAGGGTTCCCAAAATTATAACGAAAACGTGTGCAAACGCTTTTTTATTTAAAAAAAAATTATTAAAACACGCTAAAACGCTACGCACAACTGTCGTTCCGTCATCGCGATGCTGCGAGGTGGAGGGACAACAAGAAAACCTGATTCCGCGTCCCTGAGTATACGGAAATTATCACGTTCCGGTAGCAGACGAAATGGCTGAAGCAGACGAAAAATTGGTTGGTGTATATCGATATTTGCGGCCGGAATTACAGACCGCAGGGGCGCGCTTCGCGCGCATTATTATATACATCGAGAATTGGTGTAATCAGAAAAAGTATGACGCAAGCATTTGTGAAACAAGGAAATAGCATAATTTGTTCCTTGTTTCACAAATGCTTGCGTCATACTGTTTCTGATTACACCAATTCTCGATGTATATGATAATGCGCGAAGCGCGCCCCTGCGGACTGTAAATCCGGCCACAAATATCACCGTCCGCCTAGGAAAGAGGTAATTTTCGTTTAGTAACGTTCTGGTTGAAATCAGGTTTTCTAGTTGCGGAATCATCGCGTAGAATAGCTGCCGCTTCTAGCTTGTTGTGCGTAGCGTTTTAGCGTGTTTTAATAATTTTTTTAAATAAAAAAAACGTTTGCACACGTTTTTGTTATGATTTTTGGAACCCTAACGACGAAAGGAATCGATAGGTAGGTGAATTAAGTCAATAGCGTGAAAAGTAAGGTTTCCAAACAATTACCGATGTATATCACCCTAACATATGCCATAGAATGACATAGCAATCAAAACGCATGCCATATAATGACGTCCAGTCTTTAGCCTTACGCTGTAAAATGAAACGCATGTAGCCCAAACTAACGGCATAGAATGACACAGTGATCGATGTCCATGCTGTTCACTGATGTGCTGTAGAATGACACCTATCACCCAAAACTGTGCTGAAAAAGAACGTAATAACCAAGGTGCATGACATTGAATGACATGTTGTAGAATGACTTGCATGCTTTCAGATTATGCTGCAAAATGACACTCGTGTCAACAAAACTCTTGCCATAGAATGAAATACAGTAGTGCTAAAAAAAAAAAAAAAAACATTTCACCCAAACATATGCCGAAGAATAACACAGTAACCAATGTGTCTACCATAGAGTGCCATGCATTAAATCACATCTAATCATAAAACCAGCATGGTGCTGCAAAGCAAAATAACTCTCTCTTGCCCCCGAAGGCAGAATGGGGTGCGACGTGCGACTATGTCGCAGATAATCTGGCATAGACACAGACAAAAGTGCCGTTTTGACCAAATTTCTGCCATTTCGTCAATTTTTGACTGATTTGGACAGTCCAATACACCATTTTAACCGTCTCAACGAGGCCTTTCCGTTGGTGGAAGAGCCAGATCAATGGGATAAAGCAGTGAAAAGTTATTCAGTAAAAACCAAAAAATATGTGGTAACTATGCAGAAAAAAAAAACAGATTAGCTGCAGATAATTTTTTCCCGACAATTGATGTCGCAGACAGTGGCAGAAAATTCTGCTTCTGGGCTCTTACCATTAGACCCACGTTTCCCAACAGGTAAGGCGGGCCTCCCTCGGGAGAGGTGCGGGGCAATTGCAGGGAAGGCGCGAGCCGCTGCCGACGCAGTACTATAAGGGCGCATTTACGTAACATACGTAAATACATACGTAACATTTACGCCTGTGCATTTAGCAGCTAGAATTTAAACGCGATGGAAAGGTGTCGTTGCGATGGTAACAAAGCTACCTGGATTAGCTAAATCCGACATCGTTTGAGGAAATGCTTACAATCTTATAATCATTGACAATAAGACAAAGAATTTCTCCTGAACAAACAATTTCCCAGTCACTTCTGAACTCACATTATTGACTTGTTTTCGTGGCTATTTCAGATGATTTCTAGCTTCTAGCTGCGAGAATGCAAAGGCGAGTAGTTGTGTAAACGCGCCCTAATTATCAGTGACGATTTTTTTTTTATTTTCAACTACGCATCACAAAAGAAGTTAAATGGTATAAGTTAGGTGAAATTTTCATTCATAAATATCTAGATTTGTTTTCTCAATTTACAGCCATTTTAGCCAAAATTCTAGACATTTTTGTTCTCATGTGATAACGTGCCTCACTGTAGTGAAAAAAATTGCAAACCTTTTTTTTTGAGTGGGGGGGGGGGTGCCATTACCTGCCAACCCCAATGGGGAGGAATGTTGTAAAAAAGGTTGGGAACCACTGCATTAGACAGTTACCAATGTGCATGCCATAGTTAGTGATGTGCTGTATAATGACACCCAACCCAATCTTTAATCAGGGCCAAAGTGACCGGGGGGGGTTTGTTCCTGATCGTTTCTGGTTGCTTCCCTGCAGGTCTTTTCATATCCACGCGGCTGGTAAGAGTATGTGAACTTGGCCGTAACGAGTGGGGAAAAAGAAACTCCGCGAAAATTGCGTAGATGGCGAAAGTAAAAATTTATTTATCTGTTTTGTTTGTTATGCCACCACCAAGACTTAAAAGTGTCATACCATGTCGTCATCATGAGTTAGCCACTGACGAACGTAAAGAGCGGATCTGGCTGTCTGAGTGGACTAGCCCAGTCACGTGATACGTGCGTCATGGCAAACAGCCTTGGCGCTTGGTATAGAAATATAGAACATAAATACAAAATATGCACAAAACTGTATCCCCACCAAGTTTGAAGTCATGGTAAAACAATTAACTTCGTGAAAATCTACACAGTTGGCAAAACTAAAAATTGGGTTGGCTATTTTACTTCCTGTAGTCCTCCTCCTGTTCGACAGTGATTTAAAAAAAAAAATCTGAAAGTCAGAAGCCAGTTGAAGCCAGGACGAATGTCGATCCCTGGCCATTCCGCCACTGTAAAAACAGGCCGACAAATAATAATAATAAAATGCCACAAATAAGCGAAATAAAATAGTGTATGCAGTATACAGCACCCGAAAAGCAGCGAGGCTGGCACAACAATTTATAGCCAAGTCTGCGTGCATCGAAATTAAAGCGGCACTATCACCGATTGAAAAACGAACGAAAATACCATGGCGCCATCTAGCGGCAGTGATATTGTTAAGCTTTACAGCTTGCTCACAGGTGTATGAGGAGTTACCAAATTTTCGTTCAATAATTAAGGTGGTCGGGGTTTGCTTGTTTCGTTAAAAGAAATGCCGTTGTGTCTTCCATCGCTTGGTGCAAGCAAGTGCTAGATACTACCAGATAGCGCTAGATGTTGCTAGATTTCTGCCTACCTTAATCGGTGATAGTGCCACTTTAAAGTATACCGAATCACTTCAGTCAAACCTCGCTCAAGTCGAAATAAACTAGTATTTGCAAAATTTTTGATAAACATGTCGACTTAGGATGTTAAATAATTCCTTTCATCATCAAGCCTTCTTCCTCAAAGTTCGTAAAACTTTACACGACGCTAGCGCTGGTGTGTTTGTTGGTCTGGTTTCGAATTGACTTGCATTGTTTCAAAAATTTGCAAATACTATTTCTTTTTATTTGAATTTGAGTGATTTTTTGCTTCAGGAATTGTTCTTCACGATACTAGCGGAGCCACCTCACTAAAATACTACCAAGCCTAGGCACCGTTTATGAGGTTACTTGGGGCGCGGGGTAGTCGTCTAACTGGAAAATCGCATAATTGGAAGATCGTGTACTGTATAACAGTATAACGGAAAGTTGTCTAACAGGAAATTCGTATAATGGAAAATCATGTAACACGAGATTCCTATAATGGAAAATCGTCTAATGTCCCTGCCTCGCTTGCTGCGGCTTCACATATAACATCAGAAACCGCAGGTATATTATTGTCCAGTTAGACGTTCATCCATTATACGATATTCCGTTTAGATGATTTTCCAGATTTTTTATTTACGCAGATATTAGCCAATTATCTCATTAGATGTTCGTTCGATGCCCCGGTTACTTCTCCGCTGAAATGGCTATTTTTCCTATCAGCGCATACTTTCACTCCTACGTCACTAACAGTCCCTGTATTATGGGTGACGGTTTAGCGTGGAAAGACCTCTTTAGCAAACCACCCAAACTTGCACTTTAGGTTTGTCTGATCATAATTGAATAAATGTGTCTAGTTTTGAGGAGATGAGGCGGACTTGATCTGCTCCAGGCTCGTCCTTCTGCAAAACGACATCGTAT
>JAHWFP010153272.1:15661-44765 GCA_023313725.1 Lithobius niger | reverse complement strand
AATAGGATCTTACCAGTTCCTCATGCTGAGCCCAACAATACCTCGGGCGCTGCGCGCCTTCGTTATTGTTAGAGCTCAGCACTCGGGAAACGGGTAAGATCCTATACATTGTAGGAACTGCATTAAACCAAGTATTGCTGCAGTCGCGGGAAGTAACGACGTGAGCATATTGACATGTCTTCTCCAACGCAGCTTCGTTTTCTAGCAATTGCCAGCTTTGTATATGTATTTATTCAATAAAAGAAAATTTCTTGCATTTTTTGTTTACACAAGACAAAAAAATAGGTCTGCTAAAGTGAATAGGCAGGATGTAAAGCTGCTGTAAAAAATTCCCAGAATCACTGAAACAAGAAAAAACCCACGTTTGGTGTGATATACTAACGTAACGTATATGAACGATGCCAAACTGAGCATTAGTAGGCCTAACCATGTGTTAGTGATTTGTTTAACTGATTTTAAGAATTTTGTTTAATCAAACTTACATCTTGCATTCTATGCGTTGGTATTTTTGTATTTTTATCATAATCGAAATGATCAAAAGGCAGTACCGCTACTCTCACTTCAGTGTAGCTTAGTTACATTTGTTGGGAAACTATGCTCTAAACTGCATTGTGCTGCAATGTGTAATTATACTTTTTTCTTTGTATTTCTTGTGAGCTGTTGGAAAATATACTGCACGAGACATAGGACCTTAGAGGGGTGAGATGAGGCTTAATGTCGCGTCGACAGCTTGGTCATTAGCGCCAACCTCAGTCACAGTGCAGTGGTCCGGGTTGCTACTGCACCACACATTACAGAGATATTATTCAAACCCCTAATCTAAATCTTGTCATACATCTGTACCTCCTGCAAAAATTGAAAAACACCGGACAGGAGGACAGACTTATCGCCCAATTGACGCACAATTGGACCTTAGGGCTTCGGGCAGATAACCAAGAGTGGTTAACGCTCGTTAAACCCTTTGAAACCTTTTTTTGCACGATTCAACAAACGATTCAAACAATTCAACAGCGAATCAATGTTTCAAAAGTGTGTGATGACTATAATTGCGTATCTACCTTTCCATCCTTGTCCACTAAACCACATTATTTCTTTCTAGCGTTCCTTTCATGATTCATTCATCGCTTATGCCATGCACCACTTTAATGGAAGTTATTAAAACGATTCACATAACTGCATGGAAGGTCCAGTATCTTACTGACTGCAATTGTCCCAGAAGATGTCATCAAACGAAAATGACAGTACACATCAACAAGCAATCACAGATAGAGCAAAACATGGCACGATTTGTCCTTCGTTTTGTAGACAACTCTTTCGAAATCTTCACGGAGCAATACACGTATACACTTTCGTCACTTATCAGTGATATTGGAGGAAATCTGGGATTTTGTGTTGGGCTCTGCCTTTTTAGCTTTGTCGAAGTAATAGAATGTGCTTTTCAGAAGGTAATGGAATTTTGGATTTCCGATAGTGGAAGAAAGTAATCATTTGACGTGTGAGAACTGCAATGTCCGGTATTATTAGCCGGGTCGTAATTGTATGATGGCAGAAAGTGTAGAAACCACCCCTGCAACAAAGCTGAAGCGGATACAAACACACGCAAGACTTTGTTAGTAGTCGTTTACCTTATTTTATTGAAAGATTTCAACTTTAACCCCGAAAAATCTATAATCTGCAAATACAAAACAACAATTCACAATTACCATATTACAGGAAATGCAAACCAACTGTCTTTGTAACTTTCCTTCCCCTCCTGTAGATTCATAGATTATTATTAAAAGAGTAGTACCTGGATAAGGACTAGAAATAGTCACAATCCACTTGAGATGTAGAGGTAGATAAGAGTAAACTGTCGTTGTGACTACGCCTTTAGTATTTTGACAGTCTATACTATAAGGGAACTGGAAGGATGTTCCACATGGATTATTTGGGAGATTTCATTAGTGCAAAAATTAAAAGTTTCTCACCCCCACCAAAGAAGAAAAAATCTATAACATGCATGTTAGAGCGCAGCCTCAATAATATAGAAAATAGGGTATTCTAAGAATGGCAAAGTCCATCTTGTAAGGAGGGATGTTTTCCTAATTTCCATAGCTTTGTTAGACCCTTTCAAAGATTTTCCAAGCATGCCCATGCATTATTTTTCACTCTTAAAGGGATTCTGCTTGTTTTTCACATAACACTCTTACCTATTCATATGTGGACCGACATTTACTCCAGTTCAGGTAAGTGCAATTTCCAACGGTTTATGATAGCTAATTACACATTTAGGCAGTGGAAGTAGGTTTATAACAATTACAAAACCCAATCAAACAAAATGAAGAGATGCAGTTTATAGGCTAAAATGCCGGCATCCCGAATGCTTATTTCTAACATAGTCTTGGCTCATAATTTGATGCACTCTAGAGAGAGCTTTACATAAAAAATAATAAAATTCGGATAGTGATCTACGTATTCAGGTTTCTTAAATTTCCCATGGTATTGTTGAACTCTGTGTTGCACTCCTCTGCCCGATAAAACAAACTTTTGAATGTACCCAACATCTAATTGGCTAAAGTATTTTACTTCACTCCCTCTGTATTTACACTAAGTGTCCTCTGTCCTACTTAATTTCGTTTGAAAATTCCATCAAATAGTGCAAAAAACTAAGATTGCAATAAATACTGTAATAGTAAATCATGTATCCAATTTGCAGAAATAACTTTGGTAAGGGGAGTTGGCCATATTTCATTCCAAAAATGTGTAAAACATTATCTTAAGTAGTATTACAGTTCGAAATTTTTAAAACCATAAAAGCCAATGGTATAGGTATTTTTTAACAGCGAATCCGGAACCGACTTGATTATCAGATTTATCAGATTATCGCACGTTGTTGTGAATTGTGTATGTGTAAGTTCCTATCATCCCGAGGGATTGCAGTATAAGTTTGTCTTGTTATTGATTATATGGCTGATTCTATTTTAATTCTGTTTTTTTTTTTTAAATTTTTTTTATTAACCTGAAAGATGGACTTCTGGATGTGGTCGCACTGTGATCACATGCAGCGTGGTTTTAAAGTTTTTTTTACGGCTTATGTCTCATTTACCAAGAAGCCGTGACATATGCAAGCTGTACAGCCTCTGTCTACTCTATCAATTGAAAAATGTGTTAAGTGTTTTATTAAACTAAAAAGAAATATCTTTTTCTTTCCTGTTATTCTTTGTTTCTTCACCTTGCCTCTCCATGACACTTCTGTCTTCCTTTCAATTTTAATTCCGTTTTTTTCCCCGCTGTCACCTTCCTTCTCTGGTATTCCATATCCATTTCCGCACGGTTTCTATTCTCTCCCTATTTCCTACTTCCTTTCCCATCCTTTCATATTTATTTTAGTGATGAGCGGCGCAAAATTCAACGAAGAAGAGCAAAGCAGTTTCTCATTCTGTGGTGTCTATCTGTCTGTCTGTCTGTTTATCTCTGTCTTACTGTGTCTGTCTGACTGTTCTGTCTCTCCGTCTATGTCTATAAGATATAGTTACAGCCAGTTTCGTGCACAAATAAAAACCATACTACGTTTCGGGAGGACAACCTCCCGTCTTCAGGTAAAAATAAAACACTAAAACATTTTAAAAATTCATGGCAGTATCTGCCGAGTCACCAAGTCACGAAACTGGGTGTAACTATATCTTATCTGCAAAAAGTGCTGAAACTTCTCAATCTGTCTATGTCTGGCTGTCTGACGCTCTGTCTGTCTCTGTCTGTCTGGCTGTCTGTCTGTCTGTCTCTGTTACAGTGTATCTGTCTTTCTATTTGTCTGTCTGTCTCTGTCTGTCTGGCTGTCTAGCTGTCTGTTTATGTCTTTCTGTCTTTCTGTCACTTTCTTCCTGTCTTTATGTGTCTGTCTTTCTGTCTAGCTACCTGTCTGTGTGTGTCTCTCTACGTCTGGATGTCTGGCTGTCTCTCTTTCTGTCTACCTGGCTGTCTGACCGTCTCTATCTTTTCTTTCTGTCTGTGTCTGTCCGCATGGTTGTCTGGCTGTCTAGCTGTCTCCCTGTCTCTGTCTGACTGTCTGACTGTTTCTCTGGTTGTCAGTTTTCATGTCAAATGTTGAACACATTTTATGATTCAATTCAAATATTTCACATCCATTCTGTACCTTGTTTGTGGATTTAAGGTCGCAAATCATTAAAATTTGGCAGCAGTTTCAGGATTTTGACTGTAAAATACAATTTTGCATAAAAAATCACGCATCATGAACACAACAAGTTATACCATTATGCAAGCGTATTGTTCAGAAGTTAACGTATAACTATAAGGGCGTGACATATAATACGACATTTTAAAACGTTTCTTGAGGAATCCTGTCGATGTAAGAAAGTAAACTAATGCGTGTTTGTAACATTTACTTCCTTGTACTCATGGAAATCATGGAAACCGTAAAAACAGTGAAAATAAAATAAAATCAGAATAATTATAGCTTCCTTGACGTTCTCAATGTATTTTGCAATGTACAGTATTAGCATACAAGACAGTAAAAAGGGGAGAATTTAAGTTGAAAAACAGGACTAATTCACAATATTACGATTGCCTATTTAGCTTTTTAAAATGCTTATGAAATAAATTATACAAGATCCTTAATAGGCCTTTCAAAAAAAAGAATTTTTTTAATTTCATAATAATATTTCTTGGAGCTTTATGTCGTCTGAATTAAACTGGTAATTTTATAATGAGAAAGAAGTCCAAGAAGGAAGAGCAAAAACCTTTGGGTTCGAAACGGGAAACTTCGAATCATTACACTCATTTAGGTAATGTACGGAACAGTTAACAATAAATTCTGTAGGTGCTTAAGAAGGCTGGGACTTTCTTACACTAATCTAGCAGATACTTACTGGCAAGGACTTTGACAGAGCCCTCTTTTCTCTTAGCAGCAAGATAAACATCTTCAGACAATTAAGCTGGTTTGAAGTCCCAGTGGTTTTCTACCACTGCTCAGTCACAAGGACCAGCCAAAGTATGAATAAATAACGCTGGTGTTCGCCCTCAACCATGATAGGCTCTACATGTGCCTGCTTTCATTCTGCATGTAGTTCCACTGTAATGAATATTGTGTTTGCTGTTTTGAAAGGCTAACGGTAACAATCCTGTACCTCTTACTTCCATGTTTAGGAACAGAAGCTTTTTAGACAATCCTAACTTTGTTAGTGTTTTTCTTTATTTTTATTTTTTTAATGTGTTATGCTTATCATCTACATTATTACTGGGTTTGTACTTTGGTTTAACGCTTTAACACTTTTATACTTTGATTTAACATGTACGCATTTGAGTTTAACGCTTTTGTAGTTTGCTTTAACGCTTTTGTAGTTTGCTTTAACACTTTTGTATTCAAATTTAACACTTTTGCACTTGAATTTAATCACTATGTTGCAACACTGGAAAATTATGCAGATTGTTTTAAGTGGAGATATTTCCTACATTACGGCAATTTTACAGCATAATTACAGAATTGTTACTACGATGCTTGATGTCGAAGAGGCAACGGAAAAAGAAGGGACCGTGTGCACAAATGAAGTTGCACAGATTTGCCCTGTTTAAAATCCCCCTCCCTTCTGTTACACTTTGTCACAACCTTTAGAACCAGTTGACAGAAAGGTACTCACTCCTCCGCCTCCACCCCCAATTTCGGTATCGATGAGAAAGAGCTATAGAACGTTAACGCCTACTATAGCCAGCGATTACAGCTTAACAAGTGTTGGTGCAATAAAAACACTTATAACCAAACCGTTCACCAAAGAGTTTTCAGCATTGTGCCATCGAGCGCTTTCTATAGTGTCCGCGGCCTATCTTGAGTTCTCTGCAGAACGAACACAGATAATCGATTGTACGTTTTCAGTAGCAGAGTGCCTTGTTGATATCCAAGATGATTACAAAAACAATGGCAGCCATCGATTAAAGCCACGCCCTACAGGAAGACGTAGCCGCTCACGAAATACTTGGAGGACTCAAGATACACCACGCACGCAATAGTTGTCTCTTTCGCTTGCTCGCAGCAAGGAAAGGAATGCACAAAGAAATATCTTTTAACACAACAAACAAGCCTCGTGCCTACTGAATTATCGAATACAAATTTGGTACGTCCTCGTACACCTGGGAGCAAACTATAAGAATTAACGATATTAATGCCACAAGATGGTGCCACGGTAGAATTTAAAGAAATACCCTGGCGCCATCTAGTGATATTAATATCGTTAATTCTCACAGCTTGCTTCCAGGCGCACGAGGACGCCCAACAATTTTACTCAATAATTAAGGAGGCACGTAGCATGTTTGTTGTGTTTAAACGTATTGCTTTGTGCATTCCTTTGCTTGCTAGGAGATAGAACTCGATAGGGGTAGATGCTGCAGTTTTAATTTGGTGACAACTCGTCTTTAACTGGGGGAAAGTCGCCAGTCAGTATTTAACTATTGAACGTTGACGCCTACTAACCAGCGATTACAGCTTAACAAGCGTTGGTGCAATAAAAACATTAATAACCAAAACCGTACGTTAACTCTTTGTTTAAGCGACCGTTCAGTTTAACTGGCTTTGGCGCAGCCAGCCCTAATGCATTATTTTATTCAATAAAACGCTATTAGCCGATAGCGTGTAACGTAGCAACAAAACCAACAAACCATTAAAAATAATTGGATGGTCTTGGAAGGTGGCCGAAGCACACCTTTTACAAAATAGCAATCGAAGAACAGTGAGTTGAATGTTTGAGAGCAAAATGCATCCAACTTGGGGAAGGCAATCACTTTCATGCAACCAAAGAAAAAGATCACTACGCGTTTCCGAATAACAAGAAGTTATAAAGAAACACATAGTGCCAAGTCTCAGTGAAGGATGAATATTCCCGGTGTTGAAAAACTGTTTGACCCGCACGTCAGCTTCAGGACCAAAGGGGTTTGGGCCATTGTTGTGCTTGTATTCTACAGTCTTTCTGTCTACCAGTTAGTAGACAGAGTTGGCATGTATTTAGATGGCGGACCAATAACCATCAGCACTAACATTACGAATGTCAAATCAGTTAGCTTTCCTTCTGTAACTGTTTGCCCTGATGGAATTCTGGAACATTTAACCCTTAAATTCGCAAGTCGACTTAATGTTTCAGAAAGTAGTCTTCTGTCTGAGACTCATTCTCTCGAATTTGTAAGAAGTGTGAATTTCATTGACTTTAACAGCACAGTAGAGGAGGAATGGAATCAGTTTCGCATCAAACGGAGTGACGTAACAGTGGAGAGTAAGGTAATGTGCCACAATTGCTTACAAATGTTCCGTGAAAATTTATCGTTGTGCATTACGAAATAGCACTGTAAAAAATAAAGCCAGGATGGTGAAAGCCAGAGAATTTTCTAGATTATTAAGCCAAGGCAAAAAAATGGACAAGTCATAACAATCAAAAACTGCAGGCATGCAACACCAAAAAATCCAAATTTAAAACCTGCAGAAGTAAACATTAAAACAAAAGTACACCTAAGTCATCCCCGGGGTTGATTGTTATGATTTATAGCTAGTGATTTTCTTTCCTTGGCTTTATAACGGAAAACAATTCTCTCCGATTCGACTCCTTCCAAGTGTATGACTTTTGTGCACCATCCCGGCTTTTAGTTTTCTGTACAGCCGTATCGGCTGAGAAGACTATTGCGACGACTTTGTCCGTCCGTCCGTCGCTTTTTTCAACTTCGCAACGATACCAGATATTGACGACCATTGTTTACAACGTTAGATTCAGTGTGAGAAGTTAGCTATATAACATGGCAAATTAAAAATCGTTACTTCCTTATAGCTAATATTATTATTCGACGTAACTAAATTAAATAATAACATGTGATCGTCGAATTAAAATCCTAAGGTAACGCTCAAAATAGTTTCGTCGCATTGTTGCATGAATGAATAGGCTTATCGTCGAACCAAATTCTCCATTAGGCCTATATCTGCTACTTACGAAATTAACACTGCATTTTTAAAATTAGGCCTAAAAATGAAAATTAGGCCTAAAATCATGTTACCATGGCAACGTCAAGTGGCTACGAGTCGCTGTTGGCTTCATCAAAAGCGTCTATGTCGTTACTTCCCTACTACCAATGATCTATATAGGCTACGTTGCGCGTTACGTTGTAACACTGTAACTGTGTGCCCGTAGGCACACCGTGTTGCAAAAATGAATAGTCTTACTGTACAATCCAAATCTCCGTTAGTCGCTACGTACGAAATTAAAACTGCTAGTTAAAATTAGGCCTAAAAGCTGGCAATTACGCCTAAAATGTAAAATAGGCTAAAAGCTAACAAAACCGACGATTATGATGGCTACTGCTTTTAGATTAGTATAATATAGATAGCTAGCTGTAGCTTTTTGACGCGCACCCAGCGTTAGCCATGGCGCCAGAAGGAGAGAGGGTCAATTTTGCAAGGTAAATCCTATCGGAAATCCTAGGTTCTTTTACATGCCACAGTCGACATGAGCACGAGACATCACAGGGCCCTTCTCTGCCCGAAAATGCCAGGGGTGGCTGAGACCGGATTCGAACCGGGACCTCTGGCCCTGGAGACGGTCATGCTAACCATCAGGCCACCTTGCCCCATAGATAGCTAGCTATTGCAGTGCATGATAGAGGTGTGTGCCTCAACATTGGAAGTGGAGAAACTGTGCAGAAGACCGGTGCGACTAGGCAGTCACTGTAGCCGCTTGTTAGTTTTACATTCTAACTGCAGTGCTTTTTTTCCCCTTTATCTTACCCAATAGGACAGAATAGAATGACATCATACAATACACTATACGATAAAATATGCAATGGCCAAAACAAACAGCTTTTTTTGCTTTGGAGAGTAGTATACAGTAGACTGTATTTTTCACTTTCACATTAATAAGATCCTTAGATCCTTAGCAGTTAATAACCAGCAATCAGCAGACGCAGCATCGATCGCGTCAATTGAAGTTAACTTTTTTTTCCTTTTTCGTGCACGTGCATGTCTATTTATATATTCAGTCCTACAGGCGCTTATCAGTTTCAGCTCTATGTGCTCCATCCACAGACATAGGGCGCGTTTACGCAACGGCTCGCCTTTGCATTCTCGCAGCTAGAAGCTAGAAATCATCTGAAATTCCAACATGGCGGCGGTTTTAGCTATGTCGACTCGCAATGAAAACACTGAATAATCCGAGTTCGGAAGCAGCTGTGAAAATTTCGTCAGGAGGAATTCTTTATCTTATTGTCACGGATTATAGACTTAAATCATTTACTCAAACGACGTCGGATTTAGCTAATCCAGGTAGCGTTGATTAAGTTCTAGCTGCGAGAATGCAAAGGCGACCCGGCCTTACTCTACCTCACACTAAACTTACAGCTATACAAAGTGCCCAACAACAACTTGGAACAACAGTACCACCGCCGCAATGCCTACCCAGTGACACAGAAAAATAAAACCTGCTCTAAAAAACGCCTAGTAGCCGCACAGAAACCCAGGAGTGCCCGGAGACCAACCCTGTGCTCCTGGCACCTAGCGGGACACCCAAAACCTCCTTGAGGTCGCTGTAACCACTCAGAGCAACCCGCCTAAACTGGGCCCACCGCCTACACTTTAACAACAACTGTCTCACCGTATTAGCACCCTCTACACAGTCACACAGCAGAACGCCCTCCACCCCAACCGACGTATATGAGCATTGTGGAGCACATCCCCCGTCTTAAAATAGGACAGGAGCCCACCATCTTGTCGGGTGAGACGACCGAGGGCCGCCAGGACAAAGACAGGAGGGTCAAAGCATATAGGTTTCGAGCCTTTGCACTAACATCCCACTCCCCTTGGCACTCGGACGTGGAAAGCGACTGCAAAACAGGACACAGTCCCGGGGGCCAGGGTACACGAGACCCGATCCAGGCCTTCTGCCTGGAAGGACCACTTCGCTACCAGAAGGATCACTTGAGAAACGAAATACCTGCAGAGGAGTCCGAAAAAATCACGAGACGTGGCACACGAAGATCCAAACCAAAGTCGAGTGCGACCACTACTGCCACGAGCTCCCCCACAAAGCTGGAAGGGACGAAGGGCAGCCGTCGTCAGTAGCATTGCTTAAAATCTTGGACAAACACTCTGACTCCATCTGACTACGTATCCCGGCAGAAGGAGGCATCGCAGAAGACGCGAGCCTCCTCGTCTATACCCTCGCAGCTGGACCCCTGCTCAGGGCGAAACACGTCAACCAGCCCACCGCGCCCCACCCAGGGACATGGCAGTCGCACTAATATGGGCAACTGCAAACTCCTCATGCACTCCTCGCCCAGCAAAGAGGCAGCAATGCCCAACGAGCCTAAGCACTGCCTCGCAAGCGGGCCCAGCAAACCGTAATCACAGACAATCCTAGCAACGGGTTCCTTTCCCCCTAGCAGCAGTCTGCAGGCAACCAACGGCCAACAACTCTCTCGCCCTAACACGAACATTGAAATGTGAAAATTGAAATTTGCTGAGATAATAAAGGTACTTGTTTATTATTAATTTGTAAACAACCGGTCTGTGTGTCTAGGGAGGCAGTCTGTTGCAAGCTATGCATTCTCCTAAGTCATGGTAAATGCACTAATTTACCTCATACCATCATTAGGTCGATAGCTATTGAGAACTGTCCCGGTATTGTTTACTTCTGTCCAAATTGCTACCCATCCTTCCAGTTAGTCGCACTTCAAAATCGCATCAATGCAGCTCTTTTCCGAAGGTTTATCTTGCGACATGAACTACAGTCGTTGTCTCCAGCAGGGTCTGAACTACGTTGTGGCTTGGTTTTATGCCAATGGGCTCACCCTCAATCCTTCCAAGTGCACCGTTATGCATTTCGACTTCAACAGCCCCAGCACTCAGTACATCATCCTTGGGCGATCGAGTTCCTCTAAATCCTCTCACCTCTTCCTCGGTGTTCTTGTCTACATATCCCTGAAATTTCAGCAACACTCGACGCATGCAGTCTCCATGGCCTTCAGTGCTGCTCACTTCGTGCTCAAGAGGTTCTCCAGGCTTAACAAAAGCCTTTTCTCCACAGTCTACAAAACTTTTGTTTGCCCACACCTTGAGTACTGTTCCCAAGTTTCCAGGCCCTGCTACGAAAATTTTTTCAACCCTCTTGAAACTTGTCAGTGCAGGATCAGTAAGTGGTGCAAACCCGTTTGCCATCTGCTTTACTTGCTGCGTCTTCAGCAAGCTTCAACTGCACCTTCCAAGTGACAGGAATAGGCTCCGCAGGGGCGACTTCATCTTTGCCAACTAATTCACCCATCAGATCACTCACCTTGTTCCATCCGATTTCTTTGTGCTTGCTCCTGGTACCACACGATGGAACCGTACCTTGCGATGGATCCGTACAGAATCCATCGCACTTTATCTAGACTAACCATACGTCAGCGCTTTCACACTCAGAGGGTTGTGCATACCCGGAATTCTCTCCCACACCATGTTCTTGCTGCTCCTTCAGTGAATGGATTTAAGGCTCGCTTTGACGCGCCGTAGTTTTTTCATGGTTTTTGTTGTTTTGTTTATTTTGGGAGGGGGGGGGGGTGCGTTCTGAGTCGTTCACTCGCCACCGTCATGCTTTTATGTTATGTTATGTTAAATTTTAGTGATTCAGAGCAAAACATAAAATTAGAAAATCAAGATAACAATTTGTTCATTAATTAAATAATCAATTGAAAAAGACGCCTTTAAAATGCATACACAAACGTTCATAGCGACATTTCGGAGAAAACAACCTCCGTCATCAGGTTTTCAACTACAAAATTTAAATTTAAAATACCTGGCAATGTACTGCCGAGTCAACTCATCAACAAGTGACACCTTAAAAGCATAAAATTTTCAAAACACAGACTATAATAGCCCCCTAATGTCTCCCTTGAAAAAAGGAAGACAAAAGAGACGGAGCAAGAAACCCAGTTCTTCTACTCGGCAAACCAGGCGAGAAAGACCTGGTTTATGCAAATTTGAGAGCAACCGAATTTCAGGCCAGGTCCACTTCATAATGCGGGTGGTTATGCAGGATATTTGCGTGCATATCTATTAGCTTAAAGTGTGTGCGGCCTATCTTGAGTTCGCCGCAAAACGAACACAGATTATCGATTGTACGTTTTTGGCAGCAGAGTGCCTTGTTGATAACCAAGATGATTACAAAAACAATAGCAGCCGTCGATTAAAGCCGCCCCCTCCAGGAAGACTTAGCCGCTAATAAAATATTTCCAGGACTCAAGATACACCGCGTACACAATAAGTTTGTTTATAACAGGGAAATTTTTTTGATATATTGAATGTATGGTACCAAATGATTTTCTACGGGTGGCTGATGGGTAAGAATAACCGCGGATTCACGGTTAATTCTTGCTCTAGATTTTTCCTATGTCAACAATTTGTTAAAACCGTATGTTATCTCTTAATTTGTTATTTTTGCAGTGCGTGAAATTCGTTAACATGAACTGCAAGCATGAATTTCCCTTGGAATACAAGAACGTAACCACAGTCTGGGGAACATGTTTGACCATTATTCCTGGTAAGAATAAGATTTATTTATTTCAGTTCCAGAAATTTATTAAGGGATGATTACATCCTGGTAAAAAACGTAGTATTTTCCGTTACATTATCATTGCATTGATTACGTAAAATGTGGAAAAAACAAACAAAACCTGTCGACCTGGATAAAAGGTAGCAAACTTAAAAGTTAAGCTTATAAGTAGGGTCACAACCTAACTTAGAATAATAGCATTGCATGTTAATAACTAGTATTGCAGCAGCTTGATTTTATATTGGTAAGTTTTACAGTGTTCTTTGCCACTTAGTGATAGAATGCCTTCTAGTTTTTAATAAAGTTGCAGTGTTCGCTGGCAACTCAATTTTGTTTTTCTCAGTATGTTGTTTGTTGTGTGATGTGGTGTTTATTCTCACACCACAGCATTGGGCTGGATTGATACTTGGGTGGGTGACCACCCGGTAATCTGGCTGTTGCAGACATAGGGCCTTAGGGCTTCGGGCAGATGACCAGGAGTGGTTAACGCTCGTTAAACCCTTTAACCCTTTAACCCTTTTGTTTATTCTCAAGAAAGATTAAGTAGTACTCGAAATGGGCAATAATTCTTAACACAAAATAACTTTAAACAAAAAACGTGAGCAAGAAGAAGCATTAATACAGCTGCAGAAGTAGTTAGCACACTTTGTCTTCCATTCATGCAAAATGTAGAAGACAATCAGAGAAAAAAGTCATGTTTTTTTTTACAAAAATTGTTCAAAACTTCGACACGGTTTCTTTTTAAAAATTACTAGCTGAATTGAGTCAAAATTTGCTCTTTGTTTAGGTCCTCTTCCATTTCGAGGTCCTTTAACGGAACTACAGTTTTCTGCTGCTAGTACAAGAAAAAAAACAATTGTAAGTAACCCTGTTTATCTTACAGTTTGCGTAATAGGGTAAGCAAATAAGTAAATAAATAAATGAACAATTACATAAAATAAATTTAAAAAATAATAAAAACTAAAATTGTTATTCCAGTAACTTGACTGTGAAGGTCTTTGACCATTAACACACAACCAAAAAAATTAAGATTTGTGTGAGGAAAAAACAGCAGCAATGCATATGGTTCTATTTTATGACAAAGTATGATAGGTCAACTTGGTATAAAAGTCGTTTAAAGTATTCAGTAAGGGTGCCATAAGCACTTCTGAAGGCAGACTGCTTCACATATTGACCACACGATCTGGGGTCTTTGGTTCGATTTCTAGGTGAGAGCAAAATTTCCCCCCAACAAGAAGAAGAACAACAATTGTAGTCACGTTAAAATAGCGTTCAGAAGACCCCAGGTCTTCTTCATACCTATGGTTTGTGCTATAAAACTTGAGCATCGGATCATTAGTTCGACCTCCAGGTGTAGTACAGCTGTTATGGTCCAGAATTTGAACTAATCATGGACGTCGAGCTAAAAGCCATGACATTTAGTACATTAGTCAATTCTTAGCTTATAAATCGAGTTCGATATGGGACCCCTCGAGATACATCCTAAGGCTTCTTCCTGTTCCCCCACCAAATTCACCTGTTACTGAGGCTATTGACAAACAAATTCTTGTTGATCGTACTAAAACATGAATTGGTACACAAGTCAAGTACAATTTAATATCCTAAACAATCAATCTACTGTTTAATTTACTTAATTTCTTCACATGAAGATACCAAATCAGCCAATAATTTCCTACAAATTAATTTAGGCCACTTAATTCTGCTACTAACAAAAACTCAAACACTAGGCTAGACTTCAACAGCTAGAATAAATATGCTTACCATAATAAAACTTTTCAATTTGAACACAAATGATTGAAACATAAAAACATATACGAATAAATATAAAACATTAAATAAAGAAAGAAATAACAAGGTAAAGGGCAAATAAAGCAAGCAGACTGCATTAAAGACTGGCCTTGTGAGAATACACAATACACTAGTCTGAGTAAGAAAGAAAAGACTACTGCCCCGACTGGGACTCGAACTCAGCAAATCCCGTTTACTAGCCGGGCGCTCTAACCACTGCGCTACCGGGGTGGGTACTGGTACAGGCTCCAGCCGAGCTAAATTGCTGTTCAATCCTTCTCAGTGGTGACCTAAAGATCACAAACAAACATACAAGGAGGGAAAGCAAATTTGCTTCTTGGCCTCCACACACCACTGAGAAGGATTGAACAGGCTCTAGCTCTGCTGGAGCCTGTAGCCAGTACCCGCCCCGGTAACGCAGTGGTTAGAGCGTCCGGCTAGTAAACGGGAGGTCCTGGGTTCGAGTCCCAATCGGGGCAGTAGTATTTTCTTTCTTTCTCAGACTAGTGTATTGTGTATCCTCACAAGGCCAGTCTTTAATGCAGACTGCTTGCTTCATAAAACATTAGCATTCAACATAATGTTGGCTAACTTCAAAACTAATAATCGTAACTGATTGCGGCTAGGATCATAAAAATTCGAGGCACCCCCGGTACACTAAACGAAACAACTTAGTGAGTCCTCCCACACACGATGATAAACAGTTTAATTAGAAAAAATCCTATGACGAAAAATTTCGCCATGGAGCACTGTGACGTGGAGTTATCCGTATTGCCACGGCATTCCTGTTTTATAATCCATCAACCGTCAACCAAGATGTAGTTGCAAAGAACTGTCCGAGAAAACCTTCTGCATAGCAAAAACCGACATCCAGGAAATCAGATAAGATTAATTTTTCTCTTGCAAACTTCAACTACTGTGGTGCTGGGGAGCATTGGTTACTCACTAAGTCAAAAACTAGTTAAATTAGAAATGACTTATGGCTTCTTTATCTTCATCGCCATTTGTAGTCTTTTTAAGACTAAACACAATTTGACGTATGGGCAGTAAGGACTAAAATAGTTTGGGTGAAATGTGGCAGCAGGAAATTGGATATAGCCCGTTTTTTTAATGGTTGCGATGTGGAATCAGCTAGGCAAGATACGTTTTTTACAGCAGGGGTTGGGCTGTTGTCACTACTTTCTAATGGTTAACTGTAGTGATTAACAAGCTACAGCTGCTTTGCTTGAGTGACTATAGATATGGTTATACTATGTAGCCTATCTCAAAACCTCAAACACCACAGAAACGCTGCGGACATATCAATGCTTTTATTGTATGGTAATAGAGCAGTGACATAACGTAGTATTATTGTATATAACTCCATGGTGGAGCCAGTAACAGGGTTAGCTGCAAGGGGCACTGGAGGGGGAAAAGAAGGTCGTCTTACTGAAGCCAATGCTATTAGACTGGATTTCCTAAGCCTATAGGGCAGCTTCAAGTGACGTCATATTGCCGACGAGGTAGCATCTGAAGGCCATAACTACAAGGGGCACTTGATTAATAGGTAAGGGAAAACAACGGCATTTATAGTCAAGACAGTGCTTGAGAGCGAATTTCTTAGGCTTAAAAAACCGTTGTTTTCTCCAACAACAAAAATTGCGCGTTATAGGCTTAAGAAATCCAGTATTATAGCATTGGCTTCAGTAAAAGACGCCCTTCTTTTTCCCCTCCAGTGCCCCTTGCAGCTAACCCAGTTACTGGCTCCACCATAGAGTTCTATACAATAATACTAGGTTATGTCACTGCCCTATAACGCACGATTTTTGTTGTTAAAGAAAACAACGTTTTTTTAAGCCTAAGAAATCTGCTCTCAAAGCACTGTATTGACTAGAAATGTCGTTGTATTCCCTTACATTTTAATCTAGTGCCCCTTGTAGCTATACCATCTAGTGGATATCTCGTAGCCTATGATGTCACTTGCCACTGCTCTATATGATGAATGGCCTGTTATGCGTCTGGGTGTTGTAACCCCGTATCATTGCCTTATACCACCAATGTGAATAATACTGAGTGACAACTTTAGCAGGCCCTGTCAAGATTTGAAAGAAGAAATGCTACGGGCGTTTTTTTGCATGCGTGTTGAAATGTTACTGTAAACATAAAGAGTGTGTGTGGACCATTAAAAAACTGATAATTTGTATTTATCATTTTGAGGTCTACCTTGTTTGTCGTTTTTATTTCATGCGCTGCAGTTTATTCCGGATGATGCGAAGGAATTTCCAGGAAACAGTTTTTCAATGGACGCAAAGACAATACCAAACGGATTTGAAGTTGAAGCTACTTTTCAACGGAAACAGGTACGAAATCTGGAAGCCGATTTTACAGCTCGTTAGGAAAAGTTAGCATATCTAAATTTTGACACACAGGTAAAGAGTAGTACGGGGGAGCGCCTTTTTGTAAAATGGGGGATGCACTATAGTGAGGGGACTGCCTTTTTTTAAAGTGGGGGTTGTACTATAGTACGGGGAGTACCTTTTGTAAAACTGGGATTGCCCTATGGTACGGGGAGTGTCTTTTTGTAACAATGTGGCTTCACTATAGTATGGAGAGTGCCTTTTTGAAAATTGGGGTTGCACTATAGTACGGGGAGTGCCTTTTGTAAAATTGGGATTGCCCTATAGTATGGGGAGTGCCTTTTTGTAAAATGGGGGTTGCACTATAGTACGGGGTGTGCCTTTTGTAAAACTGGGATTGCTCTATAGTACGGGAGTGCCTTTTTGTAACATTGGGGTTGTACTATAGTATTGGGAGTGCCTTTTTGTAAAATGGTGGTTGCACTATAGTACAGGGAGTGCCTTTTGTAAAATTGGGATTGCTCTATAGTACGGGGAGTGCCTTTTTGTAAAATGGGGGTTGAACTAATGTACGGGCAGTGCCTGTTTGTAAAATTGGGGTTGCACTAAGGTACGGGGAGTGTCTTTTGTAAAATTTGGGTTGCACTATATAGTACGGGGATTGCTTTTTTGTAAAATTGGGGTTGCACTATATAGCCAATCCTATTAGCCAAGTTAATCGCACCTACTAACAGTTCGAAAGTTAAATGAAAACTAGAAGATTGTTAGGCGGCCTTTCCCTGGTTGAATGATATCACTAATTTCAAAGGCCAACCCATTTGGGATACTTGGCGGCTTCTCTTTTACCAGTTTTGGTTTTGGGTTGATAGCGTTAATTAGGTGGTGGTGGCTATAATAACAAACTATAAGGTTATCGAAGTTCTGTTACTATGTATGTTTCTTATTTACGGATTTCAAAATTGGTTTAACAAACGTTACGATTTTAAAAATTCTAGTTCAACTACTTAAACACAAAACAAAATCCTTGTTTGGACGACAACGAGGCAAATGCGTGTGAAGAAAAATGTTCCGCTACAGTTTTGGAGGCGTATAGCAACTGCAGGTAAATTGACCCTAAAATGTACACTTTTGCTGCCATTGTACAATTTGCTTCAGTAGTGATTTGTAGCTGTTATTTAGGGCATCAATACGAGCCCTTCAACGATGTACATGAAATCTTTTAATTGAGCCTGTCCGGGGAGCTGGTGGTTGATGATCCCAAGCGTTTTCACAGTGCTTTTTCGTTGTTATCTCATTGTTTCAACGTTTTAATCGGTAACATTTACATAATATTAATAAACAAAAAAACGGAACGTTGAATGTTAAGAGTAATGGTCCAAAAGTCAGAAACTAGATGGAATACAGACAAGTTTTGACAGTTAGGGTCTAGGTGTAAAAGTTTATCAGTTAGATGCTTGTAAACATTATATACGTATACGTATACCCGGTGGTTAGCTTAATGACTTAGTGAGCTCATTTTGTAAATTAACATATTAACTGAACCTAGGATGTTGTCGCTATAGCCTATTGTGACATAACGTATGTATGAACGTTTGTAGAAGATTATGTCTTGGAGTATCTTCAAAGAACTTTAAGAGCACAACATTCTTGCAAAATTTAGCATTTTACTTTTGATGCTTTACGATTTTTGATATCTTTATATGAATTTCGTGCATTTAATGTAGTTGATGTCAACCAACAACGCCTCTGCTGTGAATACGGTGCGACGTTAAAAAACCGGAAAAAACCTGTTTGCACCTAGAGCAAAGCAGGAAACGCACACCGCACCATCATTGGCCTTGCATAATGTTTTAGCACTCAAGTTTTGTAAATCAACTTTTTAGATATCATTCTAGCCTAGCAAAGCCAAGCCATCTCTTTCGGCAGTTTGAAGTCGTGATATCACATGCTTAGCTCTTTTGCCATGTTAATCCCTCCGAGTAAGAGTTCTAAGACAAAATTTAAAAAAAATTAATATTGCTTATGCAAAGTTTTCAGTTGTTTCGTTTATATTTGAAGTCTCAGTCGGTGGAATTAATTGGCGAAAGTGCTTTGTGTTTGATATCACGACTCCAACTCCCGAAAAGCTTGGCGGGAATCCTTAACAATTTCCGTTTTGTGGAGATGCCACATTTTTTATATTCAAATTGTTAAATGCCATTTTATTCTTAGCAATTAAGAAATAGAAACGCAGTAGATATGTTGACTTTACACTTCAGCAACACTATGGTATCTGAAACCTTACAGGAATGCTTATTCGTGTTCATTTGCTGTTTTGACTTTGGTTAACTTAAACAATCCCGTAAACACCAAACGATTTAGTTATTGTTTTCTAATAGGTTTACGTGTGTGTTAGTGTTTGTCGAGAAGACCACCGTATTGCCCTTATTTAACAGTAGTGGGGCACATAAAGTGCATATTTCGTAAAAATCGTTCACTTTTCGAAACAAGCATGAAAGTTGGCACGTATGCTCATTGAAACCCACTGTTTCAAAAAAGCTCATTAGCCACTTGAAAATCCAAGTTAGAAAAACAATTATTCTTTATTCGTGCTGTTGTTGTGCTGCGTGTTCACACGTCCCACACCCATATATATTGTGCATTGTTGATTTGTTGAACAACGTCGTGGCGTCAGATAACCCAGTTTGGGTTTTTGCTACCTAAAAAAAAAACAAACAAAAAAAGTGCTGTGCGGCAGACGTCTTAGTTTGGGTTCGTGATCCCTAAAGAAAATCAAAGGGTTCAAAGGGTTTAACGAGCGTTAACCACTCCTGGTCATTTGCCCGAAGCCCTAAGGCCCTATGTCTGCAACAGCCAGATTCCCAGGTCCCTAAAGATTCCCAGGTCCCTAAAGAAAATTACAAGCAACAGCAACAATCAAAATACAGTGTCCCTCTCAATTGCAGCTAAATTGTCCATTTCATCGGCGCTTAGCAGACAACCCAGTTTGAGATCGTGCGCCATAAAATCCAATAATAATTTTAAAAAATAAACAAACTGTTGTGGGTTCGTGCTACCAATAAATGCAAGAACAAAAAAAAATAATATTCAGGTTGATTAGTAACTTTGAATTTTCTCTTACCCAACCCCCTAAACACCAAAAGGTACATTTCACGATTAATCGACAACTGTCTGCAAAATTTACCGCATGAAAGAATTTATTTTCGTGAAATTAGCTAGTAGGTAGTGATTCGTGAAATATCAACGTTATTTTTAACAACTTATTTGCCAGCTTATTTTCTAGCTTATTTTCAACAACAAAACGTTAAGCTGTGTCACCTTGGACTAACTGCTCTCTCTTCGAGATGGACGATTCACGTACGGCTGCCTGCAAGCTCGATTGTGTTCCGACCGATCACCGTTCCAGTTCGAAATTCTTGCGGGGAACGACACGATAGGCGAAACTTGAAACAAACATGGACGCAACAATACTTTCGAAACCTGACGAAATACTCGTGCGTGGGCAACATTCGAAGTTGTAGAACTTGTTCCGTGTTCGATTCAAACCGAATTCCGTTCGTTACAAGAAATGTGTACCGTAGAAGATTCAGCCTTAGTGGTTGCTCGGCACGTTCCACGAAACACAAAACAATGTATTATACTTAACTCCACTCATATCTACAACCCGTTTTAAAACTGAATATTGGATTAAAAGAAAAGAAAACCAAAGGCCGAGGTCCTACCGCTGAGCCATACTGATACGGCCCGTGTTAGTACGGCTTAGCGGTAGGACCTCGGCCTTTGGTTTCGAAGGTCCTGGGTTCGATTCCCCGCTCAGGCAGTCTGACATATAAGTCCAAAACGCAACGTAAATATGTTTGCATCTGTATTTAATTACCAGGTTTATACGTATATGTATTTATTTCATAACAAAAATTTCGTACATTTTTTATTTGTGCTAGGCAAAAAAATAAACGCAGAAGTAAATAAATCAGGATGTATAAGGCGGCTCTAAAATATTCCCACAGTCACTGAAATAAGTAAAACCTACGTTAGGTGTGATAATAGTATAGTGTAAAAGTAACGCCGGAGCTGACTATAAGTAGACATAACCTGTCTTAGTATTAATACCACACTTTACTGTTTTTTTGTAGTTCTAAACTTAAGGATTTTGTTTAGTCAGACTAAGTCTTGCGTTGTAAGATTTAGCATTTTTGTGTGTTCATCATAATAGCAATGACCAAAAAGCAATAGCTGGATTCGCACTTTAGTAGAACCTAGATAGATTTGTTACCAAACTTAGCTCTAGACTGTACCTTGCCACAAATTTCCTATGTTTGTCATTGTTTACCTTGCAAAATGTTGGACAAAATGCAGCAAGAAAATTATTTATCAGTTAATCAGGATTTCAAATGTTGGTCATAACTGTTAGTAATCTTCCATTGTCTTGTTCATTGTGCATCATTTTTTTTTTCTAGCGTGCCCTTCATGATTCATTCATCGCTTACGCCATGCACCACTTTATATGGAATTTTTGAAACCATTTTCTTTAATGTATGGAAGTTCCAGTATCTTGATGGCTGTCGTTGTCCCAGAAGATGTCATCGAACGAAAATGACAGTACAAATCAACAAGCAGTCTCAAATAAAGCATAACAACACACGATTTGTGCTTCGTTTTCCAGACAACACTTTCGAAATCTTCACAGAGCAATACACCTATACACTTTCATCCCTTATCAGCGATATTGGTGGAAGTCTGGGATTTTGTGTTGGACTCTGTCTTTTCAGCTTCGTTGAAGTACTAGAATATGCATTTCGGAAGGCAATGGGATTTTGGATTTCTAGCAGTGGAAGAATAAAAAAATTGGCGAGTTAGGACTTTCATAACCGACAATATTAGCTGGGTCATTTTAAGTTGGAATGAAGGCAGTCGGGGGAAACTACCTTCCGATAAGGCAGAGGTTAACACAAAAGACACACTAGAATTTTTTTTAGTAGAACTTTGATTTTTTTTTTATTTGAAACATTTGAACTTTACTCCTACCAATCTGCAAGTATAAATAACAATGAAGCATTCACCAAGTGAAAGGGAAAGTGGGCAAACTTGAAATTATAAATTTCCGTTTCCTCCTGCAAATCCCATCTGTCCTTTTTAAAAGAGCTGCCTCCGGGTACGGATTAGGAAGTTTCTAAATGCAGTGAAGATGTAGAGGAAGACAAAAGAATAAGTGTCTTTCTGGCGATTTCCTTCGTATTTTGTCAGTTTGTGTGCGGTGGGAGGAGGATTTCAGGTTTGATCTTTGAACTTGATCTTGTGCGTGTCCTATCCTGCTTACTACAAAGGAAGGTTGCAAACACACAAAAAAACAGTTAATTAATTTTAGCTAAGATTATTTCCTGAAACTTTTTACTGCCACTATTAATCACGAGAGTGTGTGCATTATAAATTATTGATCAAACAAAAGGGGTTACGCTATCGCAAAGTCGACAATCGCTATCGAACCACACACTAACAATTACGTGCAAGATGGTAGCAGCTGGGTTAAATATATGATGGTTAAGAGGAAATTGGAGTCATGATGTTTTCTTACGTGTTTGCTTTTTGTTGATGCAAGCAGAAGTTTAAGCATCCTCTGGGCGTTACTCGTTTGTGGGCACAATTGTGTTTTCATTTCTTGACATGAAATATACACGCAACAAGGCCCTTCGTGTATGCTTAATACATACAATTTTTGCTGACCAGTTTTAATGATAAAAAAAAGACTGCAGCTTGTATTGGGTTGTAAGGATGAAACATTTTCTGTTGGTAATATTTAGTGCTGATCTAGCATGCTTGTGACGTGATGGATGGAAGATTGATTACCTCCATGCATAGAAAAACACTAGGTGATTATTATGATGCATTTAGCGATTAGACAGCTACGGGTTGCACCGACGAGCTATGTTTGGAACGTTTACCCAATTTAAAATGCATACAACTACATATCTGTCTTCCTACACATTTCACTCGTAAGATACACGTTTGGGTTTTTGATGTGTCACCCATTCGTTAATGTTAATACCGAATTTTTTGATACAACGTAACGCATGGATTACATGAGCAATCAACCATTACCAACTTATTGTGAATTGTTCAGCCGTTTATAGTATGTACTCTGTGTTCAATTATGTGTTCTTTCCTGTTCCGACACAATTTACCTAAAAAATTTAAATGGTTTCACGGATAATTTCAACTGCTTGCTAATGGGGCGTTTACATAATTTTCCGCTTCAACACATGGCTCATATGGTTTATATGAGTTATCAGATGTAAGCCACTTTGCTTACTTTAAACTGTTTATTCCTTCACAACATTCTAAGCCTTGTAAAAGTGGCCAAAGCTTGCTGAATCCGTGTTTTAAGGCAAAGTTTATGTAACTTTGTCCAGATTACCTCCTACTTTACCTTAACCAATGCTAACCAATTTAAGGGCGTGACTTAGGTCGTGACTATCGAGGTGGTAGATTCTATTATTGGAACGAAAAAAATGTACCCTAATTCGTGAAAAAAGGGAAATTCTTTCAAGCACTATCAACGTTTCAAAATGCTACTACGAGCACAATATCGGCCAGAAAAGGGCATTCTGCTCTTTGAGAAGAAAATTCCTTCCACTGCGGATTATTTTGACTTATATACACGTCATCACATGATGGGAAGACATCAACATCAAGGTAGAAAGCAATCTCCGGAAGCAACATTTGTTGATGACTCACCAATAAGTTATATGCCTGGACTGTATAAATTCATAGATCCAAATACTGGTAGAAGAGAAAAATACCTTTGGTTTTGTGTCATGATAGCAATAACTGGTATCTGCGGCTACCAAGTGATGGAACGTATTCTTCATTACGCAGGAACTCCAGTCAAAATAGACGTTGCTATAAAACGCATACACTCTGTCAGTTTTCCAGCAGTAACTATTTGTCCAAATTACACATTAAGAAAAGAGAACATGTGGCGTAAAGTACAAGCAGCATTCAACGGTAATTTGTCACAGGAAGAATTTTTGGCAAAGAATTTTACCTTTGAACAGCTAAAACTAAATCTGGACGATTTAATGAACGTGGACGCAATTCTAAGCAGTGAGGTAACTGTTACCAGCCCGGTAAGCTAGCTTCTTTTACTTCAGTTGACATTCTTTTTTTTTATTTAGTGTTCGTATGTTTGTGGAAAATAACAGAACTTGTGGTCCATGTGGCAAACCGATACAAATTTAGTTTTAGACGATTAGATACAAAAACGGAATGTTAAATGTTAGTCTCGGGTAAGACAACGAATGACTTGACGTTGTTTTCGAGTCTTTAGATCATGGCATATGGCCTGCCTTACGTACCTGCAAGGTGCACTTTGGTACTTGCAAGCTGTTTTACCTGGAATTTGTAAAACGAAACTCCATCTACCAGACATCTCTTTACTGGGTTTTCTCACCCTAGAAATACGATTACTACCCAGAAGAATGACAGAACATCCCAATACCGCATCTACTCATTTTCGCCGTCACTTACACAATTTAAAAATGAACGTGTGGCTGCTCTCTTTTACTTACAGCCTGCTTTTCACAGTTGTCCATTTTCTCGCTACTGTTTTCGTATTGCAGCACCGTCAACTCAAATACTTTAAGGCATAATATCACTTGCTTTATGATTTGTGGAGTTTACGCGGACCTACTGATCTGTTAACCTGCCTTGGCGTGTAAGACATGTGTGGGAACGCTTGATGTCGCTGTGCTCACTACCTTCAGGGCATATCAAAAACGTTTTTTTTTTTATTTACGACTTTCATTATAGTGGAAAAATTGCCTTATGGGCCACTTAGTATGTGTGAATTAAATTTTTTTTTTAGGTCAATAGCTTCAGTTACCTCCAGGGGGCCTCTTGTTTGACAAAATACACTCGATTTTGTCATTTTCAACACTTTTTCAATAAATTTTTAAGTATATGTTTTTTTTTCACAAATGATACTAGCAAGAGAGCAGAAACGTTACGTAATGGGTTAATAATTATATACAAAAACAATTAAATGTGTGGAGCCGAAACCTTGAGTTGTTTGAAAAAATTTCTAGATTTCGTCATTTTCAACTTTTTCAATAAATTTTTAAGTGTAAGTTTTTTTTTTTTACAAATGAAACTAGCTGTAGTGCAGAAAAGGCCAAGCAGCAATCCCGTAGAAATGGTATAGTAGCCCTAATAGGTCACTTATAATGTTCAAAATTATTTATGGTACAGGTGAAGCCTTTAGTTGTCGTTGGTTGCGACTATATAAAGCAAAGTTGCTGTTTTTTTTCTGGTACTACTTTAATGACAAGACATTAAAACGTTTATTCAATTCTTATTACTAAATTACACCAGTTAAATAATCTCTATTTGAAACTACTAGAATGAGATTAAGATTGGTAACTAGAATGGAAAAGATTCATCATACATAGTGTTTTACGCAACGGCATCAAATGAAATTGATATGTTCATTCACGTTCGTTGTAAACGTGACATTCACGTTAGGTGTTGAAGGACGGCATCCTGCTTCGAGACGCAAGTCTTAAGCGAATAAATCCAACTCTGCTGTCAGCACCGCATACCGCAGCAGATGCTTCAGTTACTAGATTAACTAACCTCTCAACTGCCTGGCTGGTGTGTGGCAGGTTCTTCCCCGGTTTTTTTTTAAATATTAATTTAATTCTTTTTAATATTAATAAAGGTAAAGAGAGTTCGATATTAATGGCGAGTGGTGAAGAAGAAAGAATATATTTTGGCCCGGAAAAGGTAGGGTGGGAATGGTAGCTGTCGGGTTTTGTTGTTTGGTAACTCATCTCGGCTTACCGAGATGAACCCAGAATGTTTCGAACTTATCCTTAGGGTTTAAGAACCTGGACATGGATCGTAAATTAGGTAAAAAACAAAATCTGACCTCTTAAAATGTAGATTTCTGAATGTAATTTGCTGACAATAATATTCAAGTAATATTTCGGAGCTTATTATTAAAATAGTATTTTGTTACGGCAAATCGCCTAAAAACGTTCTTTCTTATAAACGCTGTCGATCAACATTCCACCAGTTAAAGAAAAAAAACTGCATAGACCCCAGAATGATTCTTCTCTTGGGATTCGTGCCCCCATGTACGCACTACTTTTATGATTAACACTATTTTAATTGCGAGTATTGGCGTATATTAAAATAAAACAATAAATTTAGTGTTAAAATTGTAATACTGAGCCTTAAAATAATGGAGTAGAACTTCCAAAACCGGGAAAAAAACTGGAAAAGGCCTGAAATTTGGTTTACATTGAAGTACGGATCCTATAGGGAAAATAATACGGAAGGTTTGTGGAGGATTTCATTAGTATTTCAATGTTTCCAATATTTTCTGAAGAAATTTGTGTTCAGGGGGATTAGGTCAATGATTGTATTGTAGTTTATTTTGGAAAACAGAGTGTAAAACAAACAGAACGTGAAACATTATCTTTTACATTTAGTGCTTGAAGAGGCTGAGTGATATACCATGTGATGAAGAATTTAAAACAGACAGAAAGCCATTGGTAACGCTTTTTGGCCAGTGTCTTACTATCATTCCAGGTAAGTAGCAAATGCCTACTAGTTGTTGTTTTTTTGGCTGATGCCATAGTGACAATTTTTATTAAATTTTTTTTTTATTTTACAAAACATTTCCAAGGCCACTCGAAGCACAGAAAGAGCTTCCACAAAGTACATATAAATATACACTTACGATCGTTCAGCCACTGGTTAAATAGATGTATTAAAATTGACGTCAAAAGTTATTCTATTTTTCTCGTCAATTGTCTGTATCAATGAAAAATTCTACTTTTCTACAAAAGCTTTAATGAGCGTATATGATAGACCAATACTAAAGCATTACCTTAATTTAGAGCAATAAATGGGACTTTTTAATTATACTTCTTTTTGAAAATTTAGATGAATATTCATAAAACTTTAGTTCGTTGTTGTTCTCGTCGTTTTTCAGTTGAACGTATGCAGTACCGTGGACTAACAACCTCGTTAACATACAGAGTAAACCGAACATCGGCACAAGTAAGAATGGATGTATTGTTCATTGATTGTACTTTTGATTTCTAAATAAACAGTAAATGAACTGTGATGGTGAACACGCATCACAATGTCCGCCACGAAAGTTGGAAATAAACTTTTAAAATTATGGCGAATTACTGTTTTCAATTTTAATTCCTCTTATCATTTTTCTAATCTTATTTTATGACTAGATTTAAAAACCGAATAAAATACAGAAAAGTGAATGACGCCTGGTGTAAGCCAGCAGAGGAAAGGACGAAGGGTAAAATTCGAGCATGCACAATGTTCCGGTGTAAGCCAGACGTAACTTCCAAAGGGCAGGAAAGTAGTGGGTAGAGAAACTCAGCACCAGATTTACACGATCAGACCCTGGCACTGATCATAGAAAACCATGATGGATTACTACGACAATGCCATGGGGCAAGGCTAACAGCCCAAGTCCTGGGCCTGCAGGTGAAACCTTCGAAAATCACCATGCCCTCCTACACAAGGCTTGGTGATAGGCAGTACCATCAGAGTTTCCAGACGCATTACCAAAATAGCCAATAGATATGTCATACAAACTATCATTCCACTGTCCCTAACAGTTGATACAGGATGATTATTGAACTTTCTGGGTCACTTTAGGGACTGAGAATCTTTTTTGGAAGTTTTCAGTCTAATACAAATGTCCGAATTTTCTGGAGGATCTGCAAAGAGAGCCAGAAATAAGAACGCTGGTACGCAATGAACCTTTTTCTAGATTTGGCCAGGCGATTTGTGAGACTGTGCCCAGCTAAAACCAGGTGCTTCGGTCACTGAAGTAATTCAATGCATAATAACAAAAAGAATTCCAGAATATAGACTGAATTTTAAGGGTCAGCGGTTTGACACCCTACAAAAATTGGTAAGGGAAGGGAAAGAGGTTACTTGGTTCCTGCTACAATAGCCTACTGACTATGCCTAACCGCCCCAGTCTGCATTACCACAACTACCGTGACGTGGCTTTGCTCCAGCCAACACTAACGGCAATGATATCCAGGGAAACCTAACCTCATTGAACAAGGTGGACTTCGTGCTAGCCAAATAGCCAGTCCAAAGCAACAAACGCTTTCTACGCAAGTAGGGTTAAACCTAAAAGTAGGGTTAAAGTATGGCCAGTTTAGACTGCGCGGGTTCTTAGCTGGAAAATACTCAGCTCCGAGTGAAAGTGCAAATATAAATTCTAGTTTAAAAACTGTGAATGCACAAACATCGCCACGAGCGCAAATGAGACAGATCAGCATACTGAGAAGGAGAAAAATTGGCTTGACATGAAAAAATGTGAACATTGAAACTGTTTGGATAAACCAAATACAAGTAGAAGCATAAGGTCATCACCTTCTTCTAACGGTTTTTGGCTCGTTAGATTGGTGTGTGATAGCAGGACTTTGGAAACACTTCTCAAAAAGTATTTTTGCTCCAAATATTCAGTTGTGCAAAGGCTAGATGAAGAAACTAAGACAGGAACCGTCCCTTTATTCAACGTTTAAGTTGCCAGCCAGCCCTTCTTAGGCTCAATCGATGTGGGAGGCAGTTTCACAGTCATTTCAGGTGCTGCTGCTAGAGATTGGCAGGTGAATGACATAAACTGGTACAGGGCGTAAGCTTTATCTTGGTGGCTGGAAATTTCCAAGGAGATAGGTACATGAGAACAAAGATCAGGAGACCCGATGGTTAATCTATGCAACAAAGGCTTTTAACTGGCAATTGGAGAAAAAGGGAAACTACACTCTAAATTAGGAATACACTCTAGGTTCACGAAGATTGCGCTAAATTCAAAAACGAATACCTCGTGCCGATTAGGGACTTTTGGTCCACGGCTCATCTGAAAAATCCTGCACAGCTCACCAAAGGAACTACCGATGGTTCTGGCCCATCGATGACAAGCCCAGTAAAGAACTCGAATGTGTCGGCACCACCACTTGCCACTGCCGTGACCAGGACCAAAGATGGAGATGTTTCTGGTAGGAGAATAGATATGTCAGGGAGTGACATGGAATCCTTTGATGGGGAGGGGGAAGGCCACTGCCCGAAGGAATAAGAACTTGTGCAAAGTGTTGGTTTGGGTAAAAAACGATTAACTCCTACCCCACTTGAGTGTGTAAATGGTGAAACCGAACTGTTGTTTTGCGAGGTTTTTGGGTGACAGATGTTGGAAGGATGAGGGTTGTGTAATAGTGGGTCATTGCGACTGTTGATTGTAATTTTTTAAATTTTAAATATGTCCAACTTTCTTTACAATTAACATCAGTTCTCGACCCTCCCTAAGAGGAAAGAGATTTGATTAAATGAGTCCCGTTAGTGCAAAGGGCTTGTTGAATTGTGGGTTGGAAACACTCACCACACTTTGGAAAC
>JAHWFP010153272.1:4398-15261 GCA_023313725.1 Lithobius niger | reverse complement strand
GGGCTTGTTGAATTGTGGGTTGGAAACACTCACCACACTTTGGAAACTAGGGTCTTAACTGAATAAATATGTTATTTCATATGTTTTAAATCCCTCCTTGTTGGCTAGAAACTGAAGGCGTCACTTTACTTGGGGTTAGTCTTCACTCTCATAGGTAAAAGCTTAAGGGATATGATATGTAACACTGCACCTTTGCTCGTTCAATGCAATACGATAAAACCCACGAGATCTCCAACACTTCGTCGTGTCTCCCTTGCGTTTGCGCAGCCAATACGGACCTTGGAAAATATCCACCAACAAGTGATTTGTCAGGTAGATGATTGGGATATGGCGGTATGAACAAAATCAGCTAAACCCGTTGCCTTCCCCCGAAACTTTTTCTTCACAAGCACATGTAAAAGTGCATGAGGGCATGAATTGGCAGGTAGTTTATGTTTGTGGTTTGTCCTAGCCAGACGATGCTTGCAGTAGCTTAGGGGCAGCACAGGTAACACTGGACTCGTGAATTAATATGAGACGACTTCTATGAACCCCCTAAGCTTCGTGTTGGTGTAAGATTGGAATTGACAGAAAATCTATCTCTTGGAGTGTTTACTAAAATAACAAAACATATGGATGTTACGCTGTTGGTGACGATAATCCTGCGTTTCATAAATGATTACGTTGCTGTTCCATGTTTTCTTAACGAGTTTTCATTAGTAAACAATAAGCAACCAAGAAACGCAATGGAACCAACATTGTGAACAAGTAAAGATGGCAAGTGAGCAGCAATAACGACGAAAAACACAGATGTTATCATGAGTCCAGGAATTGAATTGGCTTCAGTGTTTCTTAATTGCTAAATAATATGATGCTAATTTCGTTTGTTTAATCGTGGACTAATTTGTCATTTATTAGTTGCATGCCTTAATATTCAGTGACATTAACCAGTCCAGAACCAACATTTCTGCAATAATATAACAAACACCCAGTTTCACTTCTTTTCTTATCTTATACGATTTTCCTATATTAACATGTAAACTAAATTCTTTGCAGGGGTTCTTACACAATCCAAAGCAAATTGTTCGACACGATGCCTTTTTCATGGTTCAGCCAACAGTGAGTGAGTTGCGACTGGTAGTATCACTTTCGATTAAAGAGGTAACATTTTAAGAAACAATAATTTAGTGAATGGTGTCTGCAATGTTTTTTATTTCAATGTTTTCGCTTGATATACATGAAGTCTATGGGTTAAACAGGGGGTACAATTCACGTCCACCATTCTGTATTCTGTATTCTGTGACTTTAAAATCGGTTCTTCTCCTGTGACATTTCAGATGTGTTTCGTGAGTAAGATACAATAAATTAAAAGCGTTGATGGGCTAAAAATGTGCATTACCGGTGATTTTTACAATCATTCCTCGAATGGTAGTCGTTTTCCAAAGAGGTTTTTTTAGTTGTTCAGATCCGCTCAGCTTGGCAACCCATGTTCCCAAGGGTTGTAAGCTGGCTTCTTTTGAGTTGGCGGAGTCTACAGAACTTGTTGAGAAGGAGGGGGGGCGGGGGGGGCGATACATTGTGCCGATGTATTGAGTGCGGGAACATCCGGCATGGTGATGGGTTGGATAAAAGAGATTTACACATCCCTGCAGCGAGTTCACAGTGCAGTGGTTAACCGGAGGGGGGGATTGAGGCTTAATGGCACGTCGACAGGTAGGTCATTAGTGCCAACCCCAGTCACAGTGCAGTGGTCCGGGTTGCCACTGCACCACACATTACAGACATATTATATAAACCCCGAATCCAAATCATGTCATACATCTGTACTTCCTGCAAAAATTGAAACACTCCGGACAGGTGGACAGACTTATAGCTTAATTGACGACCAATGTCGCGCGGAAGATGGAAACGGCGACGAACACCATCAAGTGCAATCAGCTAACAAGAGCCGCGGACCGTAAGTGGCCGTCGACACCAATAGCATTCAGGAGGGTCAAACCTCCTCAAAAGGAAACAGTGAGTGGTTAGCGACGAGATGCCGTACACTTGGGTCCGTGAAGAGATAATTACGAAGAAAGATATGGAGGTGCGTTGCTTGAGTTAAGTATAGACGCACCTGAAGCTTGTGTGGGACGGTTAAAGCATGGTTGGATCAGTGTGTGATGAGAGATGATCAATGTTCACAAAGTGTTCGGTGGGAAGGTAAAGAAAATTGAAAGGCAATAAAAATTCCCTTTTTTATTATTTTTTTAAATACATTTCTTCAATTTTAATCACTCGGCCGGGGTCACTGGCATTTCTGCCGTATCATTTCCAAAATACTTATCATTGTGGTGTTTTAAACCTTTATTATTATTATTAAACACTCACTATATTGGGTATAAGTGGCGCTCGGGCCCTTCTCTTTCCTGGCTTCCACGGTAACAAACTGTATTATTATTGGCCAAGCAAAACGAGACTTTATTACTCAACTGAGTTTCGATTTTGTGTATTTGTTTGTTTGTTTGTCTGAATGTATTTTTTTTTTTTTTTTTACTTGGAACGGTATAACGTTTGCAATTTTGGTCTGATGTTCAGAGTTACCGAGGAAACTTTAGCGAATGAAAGAAATGAGTTCAAATAAGGAATTCCTAGTTTGGGGGTGGTGGCCGAAATTCGACTTGAAGAACTGGGCGTAAATCATAAGAGTGGAACACCAAACCACTGCCCTGGGTAACACTGGGCATAAATCATAACGGTTTCTGCCATGTTTATGTAGAAATTAGCATATGTCACCGGGCCGAGTATATTGTGGTCTTCAGATCTGAATTAAATACCAGGTTTTATTATGTATAATATCTATAGCAGAGGCTTTAAAAATTTTAAATATGTTTGTTGGTTCGATCTCTAAGTGATATCAAACATTCCCTACATCAACAAAAACTACAACAACAATGTTGGAGTCACATAAAATAATATTTACAAGAACTGTGGCCTTGTGTCCTTGTTTACATCTGCAGTTTGAGCTAAAACTGTAAGATCGGTTCATTTGTTCAATCTCTAGATAACATTAAAATTTTCAATAAGAACAACAACAATGCTGCGATCACAGTAAAATAACTTTTGAATGGACCTGCGCCTTGTTGATTATCTATATTTTTAAACTATAAAAAATGAAAATCGGTTCATTGGTTCGAATTCCAGGTGAAAGCAAAGAGTCAACTACAAAAAAAAAAAACTACAGCAGTCTTGTGGGAGCCAAATGGGTCAATGGTTGTCGTTAAAATGTGTAATGCAGTTAACACCAGGTGTTTAATATGCGAGTTCATGCAACCAATCCTCCTTGATAAATCCCTTAAATATCATCTGTTGTCATTTCAGTTTTATTTTAAGAATACTAGAAGCACTCCTTGCGTAACACCAGAAGAAGCATCTAAATGCAGAGATGAATGCATAACCCATAATCTGAGGAAAAACACCACTTTGAAATGCAGGTAGGCTAAATGAATTTATGGTAAATTATTCCTTTGTCCTTTTGTGACATGCGCCATGAAGCACTGCTGAAGAGCACCTCGTCTAGCGCTGTCAACTGTCCGTCTGTCTGTCAGTATCCACAATAATATTTTGAACCCATTATTCATTTCAAATTTACACGATCAGGAAAGAGAATATGTGGGCGTTTTATGGTAGTAAGAATCTAAATCAGAAAAATGGATCTCACTAGGAATATTGGAAGGGTAAAATCGGGTAAATAATATTATATAGCCCTGTAGCAACTGTTCTATTCTTCAGAGGCTTCTGTCTAAATGCTTCTGATAAATTATAAGGTCTTCAATATACATTCAACCTTGCTTGGTTAAAAGATATCCTTATGAATTGAAAGCATTTGCAAGCGGGATGAAGGAAGTGGTGGTTCCTTCCTTTGTGGCTCAAGGCTCACTAGGACAGATCGCGTGCTGAAGCAAAGGCCACATGAGATCAAAAATCTCAAAACTCGTTTGTTCCCTCATTTTTGGTACCCATGGTTAGGTACGGTCAAAATCAATATCCAATAAACCATTCCATTTTGGTTATTGCTCAAGCATGCCTGAAAGTACAACATACACAATTAGACATTTTGTAAAGTTCATCACGCAAAATAAAAAGTTCGTTCCATTCGGGCTTGCCAGAATTCGTCATAGGGCTTTATCGTCAATGGCTTTGTGAAAACGTCTGCTGTGTTTTTCCGTTGCAAGGGATACAGCGTAGCACACACGTGGTGTTGTTGACCACTTCTCATATGTACCCGTAACAGAAGCCCATTATATTTCGTTTTTTGTTCTCAACTACCAAACAGTTTTCGTTGGTTGGTAATGTGGTTTCATGTTTTTCATGCACCTAAATTGTTTTACAATTACTGGACTCCAAAAAAATGCAACAATGGAAGTAAGAAACTGCTACATCAGACCAGAACAAAGGATCTTTTCAATATGAAGTAAACCTAAACCAAATTATTACACATTGAGTACACGCGGCAATAACTAATCGAGCCCATCTGGCTCTCCATCCTGTAATTACGCGTTTACTGTCGCCGCTCCGTCATTTCACAAGCTATAGGTACCGAACGACAAAATAAAAAAGGGTTTAAAGGGTTTAACGAGCGTTAACCACTCCTGGTCATCTGCCCGAAGCCCTAAGGCCCTATGTCTGCAACAGCCAGATTCCCAGGCGGTCACCCACCCAAGTATCAATCCAGCCCAATGCTGTTTAACTTCGGGGATCTGACGAGAACCGGTGTTTCGAGCAATTCAAGGCCGCAGACTGCAAGGCCGAACGACAAAATAACCGAGTTAGCCAACAATAGTCACGTTTATGGTTTGTTACTTCATTTCGAAGTGCTTCATCACCATTCAAGCAACAAAGAGTCAATGACGAATAGCCGCTTCAGACAACAACGAGTAAAAAACTTTTTATTACGAAAGCATTGCTGTTTAATTCCGAAGAGCCTCATCACCGTAACAGCAACAAAACATAATGACGAATACCGGTTGACCAAACAAGGAATAACAATGTCGTCAATGTTGACATCTTTGCATACACAATGTTGCCCACACAGCCGCATTGTCCAACTTTCGAGCAAAAGAATGTAGACATAGGGCCTCAGGGCTTCGTGCAGATGACCAGGAGTGGTTAACGCTCGTTAAACCCTTTGAAAAGAACGTCAGCACGATTCATTCTTTGTTTTTCTTTGTTGCGTCCTATGCCATTGTTGGTAAAATGAACTCGTAAAATTGGGCGATAAATACGTTATCCTCCCCTTTCCTTGGAGAGATATAACAAGGGATATTTCCTGCAGGTGTCAACATTGTTGTATATCATTCCTCGTAAAGCAGCTGATAACGTTTACATTCTAGCACTGAATATGGTACGATCCTAGCATTTCATTTATAAATGAGTGCCTAGACGTTGAAAGCGGTATATAAAGCAAAGTTCTTCAATTTTAGTGATCGTGATAAATCAGTTCGTGTTTCTTCAAATGGTTCCTTTGCTTTACTATTTTGCTTCTACTATGCCATCATAGACTAGATTTTGTACCTGTGGATGTGCTAAGGCCAGTTCTATTTATTTCACCTTTAATTTTTATTCATCGAAACTTATACTTTACTTTAAATCTTTACTTACATACTTGGAAACGTTGCATGTTTTAAAGTAAAAAATATTTTATGCTACACCTTCGAGCTTTTAATTAATAAGTTACATTATGAGTAGATAGATTGTTCCCTTAATATTAGGGAAGAAATTTTAATATACACATCACACCTGGGGCGGGCCGCCAGTTCTGCACACAAATTTGTGAGCACTCCACGGCTTAAGGTGCTATGGCGCCGTACTCAAATGACGTCATGCAAGAGTAGTAGAGCGGCATTCATGGAGTGTGACAGATTCGGAAAAGGGGAGGCTAGGTTACTAAATTTGCGAAGTCACAGACATATCGGAATAGCTATCAAAACGACTGATAAAGAGGGGTAAAATTCATCAGAAATTTCAGACGGAATCAGTTTTTTAACTTCAAAAGTGCTGAATTTAACCAAATTGTTTCTAAATTCATTGGTAATGAAGGGGAAGTGGGGTTCGATGTTTTTGACAACATTGTATAGGGCGGATTGCAATGGGTGTGACAAAGTTGACAGAGGGTACAAAATGTTAAATTTGTTTGACCTTATTTGTGTACGGCTCTTTCACTTCACGTACAAAAATGACAGTGGCTCCAAGCTGTAGGATGTAAATGCACTATTGATCTGGTCCCTAAGAAGGGACTCTAATTGCAAGAGACCATAACTCACCCAAGCAATCTAGGCACTCATGACTACATGTTGTGCTTTGATTTTGTTATGAAATTTGTCTACAGCTTTATTACTTCATGTACAAAAACGAAAGTGGCTCCAGTCACTAGGATGTAAATGCACTATTGATCTGGTTTCTGAGTAGGGTCGTTAATTACGAGATTACGAGTTAATTATGAGTTAATTATGTCCTGATGTTGGGCAATTGCGTAGGTTCCCTCAGCAGAGTAACGAGGCTAAATACACAACTTAATGCAAGCACGGGAATGTACGTGTTTAATCTGTTGCAAGGCAATTTATAACAACTGCATTGGTCCTGTGACCGAGCACTGGTCACATGTATATGATGAGCAAATGTGTTAACATATAAGTATGGCAGTATAGTAAACACAGACTAACTACTAGCATAGATTAGTGGTGGGTTAGGGTTAACAATAAGGAAAGCTATAAGTTATGTTAATTAGTTGCAGTGCCACATGTAACGACACTACACTGACGACAGTGAAATAAAAAAAAGCTAAAAAAAAATCTTAGCCTAACTATCTGAAACAAAAGAATCAATTAGTTATATATTTTTTATTGTACATGTATCTATTATAGTCAGTGCACTAATAACTTTAAGAAGTGAGTTTTTAAATTAAGGACAGCAAGTAAGTTGTCAAATCGCTTTCAAAGTATAATAGCTGACATTTTTCGAAAGCTGGTAATCCTTAATTCTAACATCGTGTAAACGCGAGAATAATTTTATTTATAGGACAGTCTGAAAATCAATGGCTTCCTTACTTTTGTTTTGTTTAAATACTAATAAGCTTGATTTATTTTTATGTTTTACGCTAACAATGGCTGTGTTCAACTTTTCAACAATTTTGCTGCGAGAATTGGAATTTTTTGAAAACTTCTGGTCAAGAATTTTGAAGAATTTGCAGCAATTCAGGATTGTAGTAGCAAGAGTGAGTGGCTGCAAACAATCTAGTTACTCATCGTTACATGTTGGTGCTTTGTTTTCATTATTAAATGTGTGTACGACTCATACGACTATTACTTCACGTATGAAAATGAAGTGGCTCCAGTCACTAGGATGTACACTATTGATCTGGCCCCTTAGTAGGGTCGCTAATTACGGGAGACTATAACTCACCCAAACAATCTAGCCACTCACGGTTACAGGTTGGTGCTTTGTTTTTGCTATTTAATTTGTAGGCAGTAAATGTTTTGCTGTTTTTAGTGAATTTATTCAGGGCAAATAAAATATTACGTTTATTGACATTAGCGTTAATTCCTTCTTTTCGTTTGACCAATCACTCAATTGTTTCTTTCAGCACCACATATTTCCGTGTTCAGAATCTGCCTAACTGTCAAACAGTCACGGATGCTGTAATGGCTGAAGTGTCTATTGAAGCATCGTACGTTAGCCTTACATCTGAAGACTGTCTTTGCATTCGACCTTGCGAAGACGTGGTGTACAACATGGTAGTTGACAGGAGTCTGTCTGAGCAGTCTCATATGGGCATTGAAATATCCATGATGTTCCCCCAGGATGTCCAGGAAGAAGTCACGGAGGACTATTCCTACTCGTTTGCAGCACTTATCAGTGATGTTGGTGGAACATTAGGTTTTTATTTGGGTTTTTGCGTTGTTCAAAGTATGGAATTTTTCATTGGTGTGTGTAAAAAATGCCGTGCAAAGAAATAAATGGCCCAATAATAACGTGATACAATATATGTAACAATGGGAATATTTATAATGTTTTCTGTATTGAAACTACGAAAATATCCAGTTATTTTTAACTACTATTTTTTTTAAATTAATTTCTTTGAGCCTTAAGTCTGCCGAAGCAACTGAATGCTTGTATGGCTGAACCGGCTCAATTTTGAACATTACCAGACTTTTAGAAAAGAAGAAATATTTGGTAAGGGGAGATGCCAACCCAGAGATTCGATCCGGGAAACCTCCGATCATCGTAGGGGCCGAAAGATTGTCCAGAATTGGCCAGAATAGTTCCCATAGCCGCTGAAGGAGCATGGTAGCCTCTCACGCTATTATTACTTTATTAATGACAACAGAGAAACGAATGTACCTAAAAAGGAAATCTCAGGGGTAGAACCAATAGGTACGAAATTTTGTTGGTGAGATACAGTAATTGTGGACCTAAGTATATACAGTTCCGGTAAAAAAAAACGCCTTCGTTGTTCGGAAGACGTAGCAGGATTAAAGTATGTGTGACTGAACGAAAATGTTGATATATCAAAAACTACTGGGCAAAATAGAATGAAACAAAAAATGGGTTGCTTATTATGATACCAGCTATATTTCTATGCTTATTTCATGTAATGGTAAGTAGCCAGATTTAATTAGCTGAGTGAGCAACACGAGTTGATAATTAATAATATATCTCATAAACTACTGGATAGAATTGAATAAAACAAAAACTGGATTAATTGTGATGATATATGCTCTATTTCTATATTTATAACAGCCAAAAGTAATCAGCAAAATATAATATGCAATCCAGTCTTTGTTTCATGAAAATCCGTCCACTAGTTTTTGAGATCTCAGAAATCATTAAGTTTTTCTCGCTCGGCCAATTATTTTCAGTCATTTAACGACGTAGTATTTAATAAGGTAGAAATTCAGTAGATACTCTAATAAACATATCAATCTTTGTTTCATGATAATCCGTCGAGAAGTTTCCGAGATAACTGAATTTCTCCATGGTTGTTGTTACGGCCCTCGTTAAAAAGAAAAAAAGCGTTTTATTTTACTGGAACTGTACATCAGTTTTAACCAGCTACCTGTTTAATTAACTACTTTGACTAACATTGGATAATTTAAACGAAGAAGGAAAGAACGGTTTATTAATAAATAGCTATAACTTTATCCTTTTAGATGTTTTTTCTAGAAGGATTCATCACCATTGTTCATGATCTCGACTAGTTTTTAAAATTAGTCTGTCTTATTGCATTTATTTATTTGTTTTAATTTTAAGATACTTTTAATTAGTAAGATGTATTTTACTATCTACATTTAACCTGTACAAGTTTATCTATGTGATTTTGAGATATGATTTAAATTATAATTAATAAACAGATGATGATTTTGTGGAAAAATAAAAATATACAAGCTGGAGTACAAAAGAAAGAGGAATGAAAAACTGAACAATTCTGTGTAATTGTGGGTTGATAACACGGCAAAATGCTACCCCTCCCCCAAATAACTACCCGTCAAAATGACACTTTTTTTTAATATTTGTTTTTTTTTTAAAAAGAAATAAGACCAAAATTATTAACTCACTGAAGAAGCCTGATTGAAAGAACTTGTAATTAGTAGCGGTTTCTGATGTTAAACGTATGGCAGCAGAGCGTGGTAGCACGAGAAAGGCGAGCGAACAGGTAAATCTAAGCAAATGGAAATAAAGAGCTTTGCAGGAAATTGCAGGAAATTCCTTTTATTCCATATTCGCTATAGACTCAGATGTGCAAATCAGTCATGCTTTGCTATGCTCGGATAAGGTAGCAGGCATGAATGAGAGTGTCGCAATTACTGATGTGTGGTAGTCAGTGTGCAAACATGTGGCATGGAACACATTCTGGGGGAAAACGGAATGCACCCGGAATATACAGGGTGTTCCAAAAGTCCCAGATAGGCTGAATAACTTTTGAACGGATGAGAATTGAAACTTACACCTTTGGATGTGAACGTTGTGAACATCTCTGTACCATTTGGCGCCATTTTTCTCAGCTCGTTAAGGGCTTTAAAATGATGTGTTACTCGATCCCCCCTTTCCATTTGAAATTACTGAGTTGCGCACCCTGGGGCCACCATGGGGGGGTACTGCGATGTCTCTTATACCAAAAGATAGAACTCTCAACCCAATCCATGTTTCCAAAGGCACAAATTTCAATCCTCATCCGTTCAAAAGTTATTCAGCCAATTTGGGACTTTTGGAATACCCTGTATGGCTTTGATGTTACAACGTTTTATATTAAACCTTGGTACACGCTAAATACGTAACCACGTCTAAGAAAAAATATGGAATTTTAGCGTGTGGTAATCTCACGGTGACATTTTGTTGTGGTGGCCTTTTGATGTGGCATTTTAACATAATTCCTTGGGGGGGGGGGGGGGGGGTTGACCAAATCAAGAGCATTTCTCACTCTTTCATTTTGTAGCCCATTAATTCTTGAATTAAAAATTTAACCTATGCCTACACTGGAGCCAGCATCAAACCCTATTAGATAAACGAACAAAAGTTTTTACCGACTGAACTATCATCATACGAAAATCCTTTTATAAATAATTAAGTTTATGTGCGCTCAATTTCAATAAAAAGCAATTCGCCTATTTAGTCCCTGTAATATGTCATTGAGCCAAAATGTCAGCACTCCAGGTTTGCAATATAACTCTTTGGTTTTCTGATAAAACTGGAGCTTATGTAAAACTCGAGCTAAGCTCATAACACAAGTGAAGGTCATGCGACGTATCTACTAAGCTCCATATACAAGCGAAGGTCACGTGACGCATATGCTGAGCTCCATATACAAGCGAAGGTCACGTGACGCATCTGCTGAGCTCCATATACAAG
>JAHWFP010153270.1:20683-50303 GCA_023313725.1 Lithobius niger | reverse complement strand
GATTTCAAGAATACGTTATGGACAAAAGTTCATCCTTCAATCCGACCAGAAGGCTCTTCTTTGGATTTTTGGTCCCAAAAAAGGTATTCTTCAAATGGCAGCAGCGAGGGTTCAGCATTGGGCAGTCCTTCTGAATGGGTATTCCTATTTTTTTCAGCACATTCCTGGAAAGGAAAATGTAACAGCTGATGCGTTGTCATGTCTCCCCCTCCCCAATGATGTGGAATTTGAACAGGCTGAGGAGCAGTACAATGTATTAGCACTAGAAACCATTTCTAACTTACCAGTTTTAAATGAAACGTTAGTTGTTGAAAGTCGTAGGGATCTTATTCTATGCAAAGTATTTATACAGGGTGTTCGGAAATTGGTGTCAAATATTTTGAGGGTCCGCTGTGTGATCAAAGATAAGAAGAAAAAGTCCTATAAACATGGGTCCGGAAATGCACCAGTCTTTAGTTACAGCCCCCCCCCCCCCTCAGGTTTGGGGTAAACAGTTCTTAAATACCTCGTAATGATTCACCGTTTCCATTCCAAACTCAGGATATGTGCCATATCATACCTGGTATTTCAGTACTTCATAATACAGTATTGGGTCGCACAACTTATCACGACCAGGATTGTGACGACTTGTGACGACCAGGATTTTCTTCCATATTTTACCAGGCGTACTGAAATAACTGTAGAATCGGGTACTTTATTTTGGGGATTCCGAGTCATAATTCCCGCAGCCTTGCAGAAACAAATGCTTTAAAGACTTACATAGTTTCCATGTAGGAATTGTTAAGTTAAAAGGTCTCGCACGAGCGAAGATCTGGTGGCCTTCTATGGACGCCGCAATTGAGCATAAGGTAAAATCTTGTGCAAACTGCCAAGAGTTCAAGGAAAACCAATCACTAGGTCCTAAACACACCTGGGAGTACCCGATCAAACCAAATGCATGTTTTCACGCAGATTTTTGTGGGCCTGTTGATAATTACATGGTTACAATATTGTTGTGCACTCCTATTAGTGTGTTAAACTAGGATGGGTTAACATAAGGAAATAAGGAATGCTAATTACTGTGGTACCACACGTAACATACTTGTTACGGACAACGGCTCTCAATGGTGCTCGAATTTCTTTCAAGAGTGGCTAAAGTCAAAGGGCATTCGTCACCTAACAAGGCCAAGTTATTCGTCCTGGGTAAATGGCCTAGCAGAAGTTTTTGTCAAGAACTTTAAAAAAATCTATAAGGCTGCGAGAAGGGATGGTCTCGGAGTACAAGATAGTATTAACGCATTTATAGAATCCAGTAGAATTACACTAAGTACTACCACTGAAGCAACAGCTGCAAAACTTTATTTTAACCGCGAGTTTAAATCACGACTTGATTTACTGCTTACGGATCCAATAGCGAAAGTGAAAGAACGTCAACACAAACAAATTGCTAGTTCTCAAAATAAAACGTTGGTTAAGTTTACATTAAACACGCCCGTGTGGTACCGTAACTTCAGCCGCACGTCTGACAAGTTGTGGCTACCCGGTATAATCAATGCCGTACTACCACATGAAATCTATAATGTACTAAGACAAGCTAACATAATTGTGCGTAAGTCACTTACGATTGAGAATTGTGCAAAGCCCTGAACGAGACGCGGTGATTCCTGTCGAACCGTTGTCTAATCTAAGTCCTGATAACTTGCCAAACGCAGTACGAAATTCACTGAATTCTGCGATGAATAATCCGTCCGTTAACTACCCTGAAAATAGGCGTTCTTCCACCGTCAAGCCTAGTCACGTAGCTGTCACACCTAATTATCGTACGAGGAAATCGATTGGTTCCCGTCCTGTCAGGTTGTTGACGCCTTCGGCAAGGTCAATCCCAAAGTCAGCTGAGTGCACAGGCACTAAAGCTGGCACCAGCCAATCAAAAGCAGACAGAGGTCATTATCATGACAATGCATCGTCCCTCTTTGGACAAGAATTGGAAACTAATAAAAATAATAGTGCCATAGAGTCCGACACTATTCAGCAGACTCCAAAACCAGTAAAAAAAAATCCAAACGGAAAGTAATTTCGCCAATTCAAGAAGTTGCTTCCGAAACCGAAACCAAAAAACATTCTCCGGATTTAGGACATCACAAACGACTAAAAAAGCACCTAATCGTTTGAATTTATAAATTAAAAACGCACTAATGCAACTGTAACTTCGTAGTATTGTAATTTAGTTATTCGTTAGCCTAATAGATGGTTATTTTTAAATTGTGCGTGCTGGCAAAAGTGTCGCGTTTTAGTTATGTGTGCCCTGAATTAACATGGTAAATTTTAATTGTTGTCATGGGACAAACATGACTGCTCGTAACTTGTTATTCGTAAGGAAAACGGATTCCTTGGTTTTAATCTTATGTTTTTTATTTTCATGGTAACATCGACTTGTGTGTGCATGGAGCCGAAGTAAAGCCACTCAAGTTAATATGTAGATGTTGAACGAAACTGTAGCCACAATATGCTACAATATCTGAGGTGCTGCAAAAGTCTGAAAAATTTTTCTTCAAAATTCAGCAAAATTCTCGACCTGAAGTTTACAAAATTCAAAATCGCAGCATTAATAAAAATTGTTGAACATTGCCATTGTCTATATCTTAAAAATAAAGCAAGTAAATGTCAAAACTGTAAAATTTAAGATAGCTAACCGTTTCACAGGCTATGCTCTAAAAAAATTTTCTCTTGAGTTTTGAATGTTAAATTTAAGTTTTTTTAGCTTTCAAAAAATGTACAAGCTAATTTCCTATGAAAGCGATTTGATAGCTCCCTTGCTCTCTTAAGTAAAAAATTTTTTCTTAAGTTTAGACAGTGACTCACAATAGAAATATATGTTATAGATAAAAAGTACACCTAATTGTTTCTTTTTGTTTCAGGAAGTTAGGAATTTTTTTTCAGTTTTTTATTTCTGTGTCGTTAGTGTGGTGTCGTCACGTGTGGCACCACAGTAATTAGCATTCCTTATTTCAGTATGTTAACCCATCCTAGTTTAACACACTAATAGGAGTGCCATAACATGTAACATTTAATTATGAGTGGTACTGCTCACCATAGATGTGACACATGATCACTGTGTCACATGACACTTTATTATATAGGGCCTGGATGCCTAATAAACACGTCCATTCCTGTGCTTGCATTAAGCTGTGTTCTAGTCGTTACTCTGCTGGGGAACACCACACAATAGGTTACCAAGACAGTCCAATGACTCTGTGGATGGTATTCTTGTTCTACTCGGCAATTTTCGCGTTGGTCAGTTTTCACGTTTCGCGCTCTTCCAACTGGAGGGACAATTTTTCTCCTTCCGCCTCGTCCAAGTCGAAATCGTCCACGTATTCGTCCCAAGCACCGGTATCATAGTGATTGATGGCTAGAGTATCTTCTCTGTTGCCAAGGATATACCTTTTGTCGTCGTAAAGCGAGAGGAGGGATTTGGATATTGAAATGATACTTTGTTCGTGGCCAATGCTGAAAATCTTTGCATAGCTTCCCTTCGGTGGAGTTTAGAGCAGGTTAGTAGTCGTCGAAGCTCGAATATTTCTTCATGAACGAGCTTTGAATACCCTTGGTCTTCCTAATATTCGCTGTTTTCATAGGTTTAATCGAGTACATTTTGACCTTAGTCCTATTAACTCTAGGATGGAACGCCGCCCATTTCGTCTTTCATTTCCCCCAACACTTTTATGTTCGTACAGGAGAAGAGGAGATGATTCAATGGGTAGTTCCTCGTGTCGAAACGATCTTTGTCAGCGAGCATGTCTCAGAGGCTGTCGGTGTCGGTGAAAAGGCGTTTGGTGCGGTCTTTGTACTTCGGCCAAATGAATTCAAACATGAAGAGTTCGGAGAGTTCCAGTATGGTAAATCCCGAAGTAGGTTGGAAGATCACATAGCACGCTTTGAATGTGGCGGTTTAATTGCACCACGTTTTCGTTTAGAATCTTGAAGCATTCGCCACGCAGTTTGGATGTTGTTTTCAGTGCCGATTTTTCGTCGGTACATAGCTTCAGGTCGAGGCAACTGTGCTTATTCTGCATGGTTTTTCCCGAAACCTAACTATTCAACAATTGAAGTAGTCTTCGGTGAAAGGAGCGGTTGCTTCTTTCCTTTTTGAGGTGTTAAAGGTTATGACTCTTCGGAAACGCTAAAGTACTAGTCTGTGCCGGAGGTAGCATTTCAAGTTCCTGTAGTGAAGGGTGTACCTCTTCTTGTACAGAAGATTCTGTACGATTTGGTGTTGGAGAACGACTTGAACTTGTGGTTTAAATCATTTGCCAGATTCAGAGAATAAGGGGAAATCTGCTCCTTTCCAATGTCGAGCTTACCCAGTGCTAGTTGATAATCATTGTGCGCATCGTGCACCTCTTTGGAGGTAGTCAAGGTCCACTTCTAGTATATACCCCACATCAGCAATGTCTGTTACGATGTCTACGTCCAAAGTTCTAATCTCCTCCCTGGTTAGGTAGTGGAACTGTCGTAGGGGAGATGAGCGCACATGGCCGAACCGTAAAGGATGTTCATATCTAAGTTCGTTATATATAGAGAGGAAGGCCTCCATATTGCTACTAGTATTAAAAAAAGTCTTTAGATTATTAAGATCTTTTTAGGGCACCCCAATAATAGGATTACGGGTGAGTGGAAAGAGACCTTAGTTTAAAACTTTGCGCTGGGCCTGGGGAAAAACAAACTTAAATAATATGCCAACACTCAACACTCCGCATTGCAGCTCTCCCCTCTTACTTCGTTGACATGGAACAACCTGACAAGCAGGGAAGATTGGGCAAGCAGAAGCATCGGGCAGCGAATGTGACATTGGGATTGCCTCTGACTGTACCATGATGCTTGCAGCGGCTTATGCATCGACACTCTGATTAGTAGGTTATGGATACAAGATATAACCCAGCCACTGCCCCACTTGGCGAAACCATTGATGGATTCTTGGATTTATGCAAAGGCCTCATCCAGCAGAGCAGGAATGTCGTTGGGATTATAAATTTCAGAGTATATCGACTAGAATTCTGCTTGAATGGACTCTGTATCCAAGCTGATCTAGGCATTGCAGTTTACCACCTGGTGTAAACAAACTTCTAGCATTACTTGTAGTGCCACACATATAGATAGGAGGAATTGAAGCGTAAGATGCATTTCCCACTAAAGGGATCTCGTATTATCAGTGGCCCGATCCTTCATCTCGATATGGGGGTAATTGACTTATGAAAAATTCTGGTAGCTGTTCGTGTAAGCAAGCACATTCTTCCGCATTATTGGGTGATGGAACTGTAGGTGTTTCCACAGCTCAGATTATGATGGGAAAATGGCAGGCAGTTAATGCAAGTGAAAGTTTTCTTTTCCATTCTGAAAGAAGACTAAAATTTATTCTAGTTTAATTATGAGAAAGAAAAAATTGAGGAAGAGAAAAAAAATAATAATGTTTGAAAAGTTTTACATGGAAAAAACGATGTGGACATATTTATTTAAGATAGCAATTTTATCTGTCCAACTCTTGCAATTGGAGGCATATGTCATCCATTTAACGAAGTAAAACTTTTTCCCATTTTTTCCTTTCTTCCACGGTTCACCCAACTCGTCTTTTAGAAGATAAGTAACCGGTTGGGTTGTCTGCACTTTACCGATCGTGAAAATTTCATTACTAAAATTTTGCAAATATCATTTATCGAAAATTTTCTTTACTTTAGAAATACTTTATTGCCTACGGCAAAAATTTGGGTTTCTTAAACAACCATTTAGTACTAATTCGTCTCAGCAACGGTTTGTGATGGTTGATTACTTCCCTCGGTTTCAGTGGAATGAACCGTGTTATTGTAATATTGGAAACTAACTCGTCGATAATGTGGGTTCACTCGTAATTCCCCTGCCTGTTAAATTTTCCACATTCAAGTTTACACGATTCTGTTGAAACTTGCTACAACGTTCGCTTTCTTCTCACAGTACGTACAGTACACGTTGATGTTATGACATTTAAGTAGGGCTTTGAAGTCTTTATTGTAGAATTCACTACTGAAATCGACTTGTAAGTTTTAAGGGGAAGTCTCTCCTTCGTGTATCTTCTTGAAAGCTTCAGTAACGTCTATAATGGATTTTGATTTAAGGAGAAGGGCTCAAGCAATCCTTGACATTACGTTGGTGCAGGTTAGTAGGTAGTTAAATCCTTTTTTTAAGTTAGCAGAAAGTATCATTTCCACCAAGTCAGCCTGCCATAGATCGTTCAGGCTCAGTACAATCAGTTCATCACGGAAAATTTATTTTGCATTGGTTTGTGACGTACTTTTTACAAGTTGGTCCATTTTTTTTATTTCCCATTCTAATCCTTAGTTTTAACCTAAACCTAAATTTTGATAAGCCACCCTTTTCTCCTGAGCAGTTATGATTTGTCTTTGATGAATTTCTAATAAAATTTCTACCAACTCTCTATGTCAGTCATGGCCACCCAAAAAAGATTTATACAAAAGCCAGAGTCTCTTTATCAAATCGTTAGTATCGTTGAAATATTTGTAATCGACTCTGCTCAAATAACTGCTTTTTTTTAACCATCCCCGTCCTCTTTTTCTTTGATTTCATGTCTTTCCAGATCGGAGCGACGATTGTTATGTACTTGGCACGACAATTGGACTTGGGTTTACAAGTGGCGGCGGCGTTGTTGTGGTAAATGGTATTAGTATTTTTAACATAGCCGCATTAACATCTGGTGCACAGGGATTAGGGGGTTTCTTTCAAATATTTAAAAACTAGCAAACTCCAAAGCCCACATCTTCCCAAATACTGCTTTCCCTCTACCACAATGTCATTTTCAAAAATTATAACCGTTTTATTCTCGTAGGTCAGCTCGCCATTTTTAGTTTCATACTGTACCCCAAATACTCAGTCAGTCTCCTTGGGATTTTCGAAAAAAATTACGAAGAACTGTTTAGCAATTTATATAATGTTCTGGTCAGGTAACAAACTATTTGCGGTCCGGAGAGTGAAAATGTTAGGAAGCTATGGGTAGTAAAAATGCGTAATGAATATGTGGGGGTGAGTTTAGGACCGTTGTTCGTAGAAGCATATTCGGTTTTGGAGGGAATCTCGGGAAGATTTGCTACCTAAAAATGTCCTTTTGCTACATGAGTAGTTTTGCCGCCTAAATGTGTCCTTCTTCAATCGCGAAGGTCACGTGCCCAGAAGTGACGTCATCCGAGGGGGTTGTGCGAGTGCTTACACATTCACATTATAACTCTCAAAAGCTTTCAGAGCGTGAAATGACGAATTAGAACCGTACGGGGATACCAAAATTGGAAGGGGGTCCCCAAAATTGGAGGGGTAGTGCAAATGCTTCATGAGCATTCGCATTGTGAGAACTCTGAAATGTTTCAAAGTGTAAAAATGACGAATTCATAGCATTTTGGGGGTTCCCAAAACTGGAGGGGTCGTGCGAATGCTCTGTGAGCTTTCACATTGTGAAAACTCAAAAGGTTGTAGAGCATGAAAATGGCGAATTGACAACTTTTTAGGGGTCCAAAAACTAGAGGGGTCGTTCAGTGTTCTTGTGAGCTTTCACATTGTGAGAATTCTCGAGTGCTTCAAAGTGAAAAAATGACGAATTTGCAGCATTTGGGGGGTTCCCGAAGTTGAAGGGGTCGTCCGAATGCTCTTTGAGCTTTCACATTATGATAACTTTAAAAGGCTCTCGATTGCTTCAAACTGTAGAAATGACGAATTAGCACCATTTTGGGGGTTCCCGAAATTGGAGGGATCATGCAGATGCTTTTTGAGCTTTCACATTGTGATAACTCTAAAATGCTTCAAAGCCTTAAAAAATGACGAATTGGCAACGTTGTGGGGTTCCCAAAACTGGACGGGTAGTGCAAATGCTCTCTGAGCTTTCACACTGTGATAACTCTAAAAAGCTTCAGAGTATGAAAATGGTGAATTAGCAACAATTTGGGTGTTCCCAAAATTGGAGGGGTCGTGCAAATGCTCTGTGAGCTTAAACATTGTGATAACTCTAAAAAGCTTTCACATTATGAAATGACGAATAAGCAACGTTTTGGGGTTCCCAAAGTTGGTGGGGTCGTGCAAATGCTCTGTGAGCTTTCACATTGTAAGAGCTCCCGAGTACTCTGCAATGCTTCAACGCGTGATAATGACGAATTATCAACACTTTGGGACCCCCAAAATCGAAGTGCTTTTCAAAAGAGCGATAAACGAAGTTATGATATTACTTCATTCCACACCACCCAGGAGGTAAAATATATAGCGCGTTTTTTTAACATAGTTTCCCCAGTAGGCCTAATTCACGTGGCTCGGAGATTATCATAAACTGGTCTCATGAGCTCGTCTTTTTCCCAATCTAATTTTTCTTTCATCGTCCGTTTCGTTATCTAGAATTTTTCTTTTACTAGCGGCTTTTTCTCTAGTCTATCCACTCTTTGGTCCTCCGTATCTTCAGCTAGAGCTTTTTTTTTTTTACTAGCGGCTTTTTTCTCTAGTCTAGCCACTCTTTGCTCCTTAATTTCTTGAGCTTGAGCTTGAGCTTTTTTTTTACTAGCGGCTTTTTTCTACAGCCATTCTTTGCTCTTCCGTTTCTTGAGCGTGAGCTTTTCTTTTACTGGTGGCTTTTTCCTCTAATCTAGTCAATTTTTGCTCCTCCGTTTCTTGAGCTTGAGCTTTTATTTTACTAGCAGCTTTTTTTCTTTAACCTAGCTTCCCTTCGAGCCTCCGTTTCTAGCACGCAAATTATTTTCTTACTGATTGCATCTTTCTTTCTTCTTCCATGGCTAAAAATCCTCTAACTTTTTCCGGTGGTTCTCCAGTAAGACGAACCTGTGATGGGTTTTCTCGTTCTCCTCGGCTATTTTCACTTTGGTCAGTTTTTGCAAATCTTGCTCTTCGAACTTAAAGGATAATTTTTTTTCTCCCTACTCATCGCTCATCACGTCCATGTTCGAGTCGAAATCGTCCGTGTATTCGTCCCAAACACCAGTATCGTAGTGACCGATGGTTAGAGTATCTTCACTGTTGTCCAGGATGTAACTCTTGTCGTCGCAAGGCAAAAGGAGGGATTTGGATATTTTGACTGTACTTAGTTCGTCACTGATCCTGAAAATCTTGGCCCAGCTTCCCTTCTGAGGAGGTTCCTCGGAGTTTAGGGCCGCTTCGTAGTCGTCGAAGCTCAAATGTATCTTCACGAACGAGCTTTGGATGCCCTTGGCCTTCTTGAAATACTCCTTTTCCACAGGTTTAATCGAGTACATTTTTGACCTGAGTCCGATGGACTCTGGGATGGGGACGCCGCCTATTTTGTCTTTAATTTTCCCCAACACTTGTTTGTCCGTGTGGAGAAGACGGATGATTCAAGGGTAGTTGTTCGTATTGAACCGGTCTTTGTCAGTGAACATGTCGCGGTAGATGTCCTCCGTTTCAATTTCGTAGCAGGGGCTGCTCATGTCACGGTCTTTATACTATGGCCGAATGTACTCGTAATGCAATTCGAACATGAAGAGTTTGGAGAGTTCCAGTATGGTAAATCCGGAGTAGGTCGAAAGATCGCGCAATGCGCTATAACGTGGCGGTTGAGTTTCACCAGGTTTTCGTTAAGGATTTTGAAAGACTCGGCGTGCGGTTGGAAGGTGTATTTCAGCGCCGTTTTCTTGTCGGTACACAGCTTCACCTCGAGGCGACTTTGCTTATTTTCTATGGTTTTTTCAAACACCGAATTATTCAGCAATTTAAAGTAGTCTTTGGTGAAAGGAAAGGTCGCATCTTGCCTTTTTACGGTGTTGAACTCGGATGTAGGATTTCATCCACGGTCTCTGGTTAAAGGCTAAGACTCTTCGTATACGTCGAAGTACTAGTCTGTGCCGGTGTAGAATTTCAAGTTCCTGTAGTGAAGGGTGTACCTCTTCTTGTGCAGAAGGTTTGGGACTAGTTTGGTGTGGGAGGAGAACTTGATCTAGTGGTTTAAATCTTCCACCAGATTCAGAGAATAGAGGGAAATCAGCTCCTTTCCAACGTCGATCTTCTCCGGAGGTAGTGGATAATTATTATGGATGTCGTGCAACTCTCTGGTACTCGAGGTCGACTTCCAGTATATACCCCACGTCAGCATCGTCCGGTATGGTGTCTATGTCCAAAGTTCTATTGTCCTCCCTGGTTGTCGCAAATCTGGGGGCTTTTCTTTAATGATTTAAGTGCTACTAATAAAAATGTATTATTTGCCTGGTGTCATTAGTGGGCACTGTCTTGTTATGACGTTTTATTATGTCTTATGTAAGGGTTCTTCTTTATTGTCTTGCCAGTTGTATTTCCTGTTCATTTAGCCAATGGGCTCTTGACTTGTCATGGCTCGTGTCTCCTTTCACGCATGTGCAGTTTTTTGTGTATGAAATGTTTTGTGTAATAAAAATCACTTGGACTTCAGCTTCAGTGCTGAAAACATCTCTTGCGTTCCTTGCCTACTTATTGATGCGTTTATAAGAGTTTGAGGCCTATTTTCGAGGCCTTCCTGCAGGCCTATTGCCAGGCCTATATTCGAGGCCCTTTTGTAGGCCTATTTAAGGCCTACATTCTATTCTTTTCAGGCTTATCAATTCGAGCCTACCTTCAGTGAGTTCGTATGCCTTTATTGCTTGTTTCAGCATTTATCTGGTGTTTAGCAGTGTTCATTGGTGAGTATTAGCTTCAACATAAAAAAACCTGACTTGGTATCTGCAAGTCAATTAGGTATATAGGAGCTCATTGGGTTGTGCCGGTCATATGACATTATGTCCATCTTGACCCCCTGAGGTTGCTGTTACAAGCAACAGGTGGCGCAGCTCACTGAGAACGAGGACCTGGAGGAGTGGTATACAGGCAACCTCAGGACTTAGTTTTAAGATAGTTCTAAGTTGACTCTTGTAGCTCCAACCTTCCTTAGGGCTCCCCTGGTTTGCTAGGTTTTCCGTCGCTTTTTCGTCATGGTGCCGAAACCCGGGAATTCGAATTCTTTGACGTTAGGTCTTTAGCGAAAAACCGGGTTTCAGATTTGTTAAGTCTTAAACACTGCTAGATGCCAGAGAAAAAAACCCTTGTAATTCTGACGAAAAGTTAGCAGGGCAACTATTGTATTGTAAAAGGCATTTAAATTCAAGTCATAGGCCCAAAACGGCAAAAAATGTTCTGCTTAAAAGAAATATGCGAACTTGAGAAAAAATTATAAAAAACTGTGAAGTAAGAGCAACAAAACTTAGTATTTTATTCATTATTGAGCGATAATCATGGCTGCTGCTTCAATGGATCTCTGGAAAGCAAAACGAAGTCGCATCGTTCGTAAAACTACAATTAGCCGTATTTCCATGACAATAACTCAGGACATAATTGTGGAAGACTGCAATGAGGTTAAAATCGGACTTAGGCAACTCGAAGAAAAAGAAGCAGCCATCTATCCTATTTTTTCAAGAATAGAAGAGCTTAGTGAAGTCACAGATCTTGAAACTGAACTAGAAGATCACGAAAATTGCATCGAGTCTGACTTATTATTGCTACAAAAGTCAGAGCAAATCGTTTTTTTTGTCAGCCGCTAAGTCACAAGCTAGACCGTCATCAGCTGTGTCATCGTCTACATCATCACAAGTTGGTAAACAAAACAACCTAAAACTACCCAAATTACAGTTACGCAACTTCGACGGTTTGATCCAAGATTGGGAGCGTTTTTGGGACCAGTTTTCGTCGGGAATAGATTCAAATGCAAATATCACCAAGGTTGACAAATTTAACTATCGTCAGGGTTACTTGCAAAATAACGCAGCACGCACAATTCAATGATTAAAACATACAGAATCAAACTACGAAATAGCGGGGGATTTGCTAAAAGCAAAATATGGCAAGTCAGAAATTCTTGTAGATGCTCACATGAATAGTTTGTTGAAAACTGCAAATGTCAAAATGACTAAAGACGGTCACGATTTGCGTAGATTTCACGAAGAAACTCAGATGCACATTCGTTCACTGGAATCACTAGGAACTGATGTCACTGCTATGGGAGCCATGTTGTGTTCAATCATAATTGCAATCATAATTGCAAAACTACATATTCACTAGATAACCACGACCCTAAATCGGAAGTTAGCATTAAGGACCTTGGAGTATACCTGTCATCAAACTTAAATTTCTCTAACCCCTGTAATCAGGTAGTTTCCAGGGCAAAGCGAATTGGATACATGCTAAGGCGATGTTTCATTTCTCGCGATGTGCCAACTTTAATTAAAGCTTATACCATTTATGTGCGGCCTATTCTAGAATATGCCAGTCCAGTATGGTCTCCCCATCTATTAAAATATATCAAACGTATCGAATCTGTACAAAGATCTTTTACCAAATATCTTTCAGGATGCTATAACCTCTCATATGTCCAGCGACTAAACCACCTTGGCCTTGAGTCTTTGGAGCTGCGGCGCCTTCATGCCGACCTTTGCCTTAATTTTTCCATTTTACGTGGACTTGTTGATTTCGATCCAAATCTCTTTTTGTGTATTCGTGGCAATGGGTATACTAGAGGTCATATCCTTAAACTAACAGTAGGAGCAGTCAAGAAAGATTGCAGAACGTACTTCTCAAACCGTGTGGTGCATCCGTGGAACTCCCTACCATCGGAGTTGGTAAACTCCACCAGTCTACAGCAATTTAGACGTGGCCTCAAAAAGACTGATCTTTCGAAATTTTTAAAGTGTTTCTGATTTTAACTTACAACTACGTGATGTTAACTTTTTTGTAGCAACCATCTATGTTTTATGCATATTTTTCTATTTTAATATATTAGTTAAAATTGTTCTTAATTGTTTTAATTGTTTTTAATTGTGACAATTGTTTTAATTTGTCTTAGTTATTTTAATTATTTTTAATTGTGACAATTGTCTTAATCTGTTTTAGTTATTTTAATTGTTTTTAATTGTGACAATTGTTTTAATTTGTTTTAGTTATTTTAATTGTTTTTAATTCTGACAATTGTTTTAATTTGTTTTTGTTATTTTAATTGTATTTAATTGTGACAATTGTTTTAATTTGTTTTAGTTATTTTAATTGTTTTTAATTGTGACAATTGTTTGCCTGTATTATAATTTTTAGGAGAGGTGTTAGTGGATACTGAGCATCCCTTCCTGGTTTCCTTTTGCCAATTTTTGGTAATAAATTTAGTATTATTATTTTACGAGCCATCCGTTCTTCAATCCTTACCGAATGGAACAGGAAGCCTCACAGCAAAGGAAATGTTAATGTCGACTTACTCTTAAATTCATTCAAACTGAACTGGAAAATATTGAGGAAATTTTCCGCATTTCTAGCGAAAAAACTGAAGCAATTCTCAAACCTGATGTAAACAAACTCGAAAGCCATGGAAGCTCTTCTTCAGCGTCCCCGGTAACAATGCAAAAAGGGAAGCAATTCACGAGGAAGAAGACATTTTGTTTCTTTTGTGACAATATCCTACATCATTCAGCCGAGTGCCAAGAAGCGGTCTCCAATAAAGAACGTGTTCAAGCCTTGAACAGAAAAAAAAGATGTTTAAATTGTTTGACAAAGTGACACGTGACTAACTCCTGCGACTTTGTTATAGTTTGCCGTCTGTGTAAAAAATCGCATCACACTTTTCTGTGTCCAGAAAGAGAAACAAGAGACGCTAACAGGCCAAAGCAAGCATCAAAATCCATTGTTGCGTCCGCAAGTTGTGAATCAAGTTCTTCTCGTAACTCTGTAAACAACATGTCGATTCTTCAAGCAATGCGTGTATGGATTTACCACGTCATTAAGTCGTTATGCTCGTGGACGGAGGGTCGGAACGTTCCTTTGTTGCTAAAGAAGTGGTAGAAAAACTCGATTTACCAGTACTACAAGAAACTACAAGGTACTACAAGGAACAAGGAACAGATGGTCAACATGTAGATGTAACAACGGTAAATGATGGTCCACTGAATAAAATTCATTCTCTAAATATTACTAAATTGGCAGTTAAAAACAAACTGCAGAAATTAAAAAAAAGTAAGGCCATTTGTCCCGATGGTTTTTCCGCTTTTTTCTATAAAACGCTTGCCAATGAACTTTGTGAACCTCTGTTTCTCATTCTTAAAACATAACTTAGTGTTGGGATTTTACCCAGTTGCTGGAAAATTGCATGGATCACTCCAATCTATAAAAAGGGCAATGCGGCTAGCCCATCAAACTACAGACCAATTTCCTTAACATGTATACCATGCAGAATACTTGAGAGCTTTGTTCGTGATGAGATCCTTTTATATCTACAGAAATACAATCTTTTGCCTAATGACCAATTCGGTTTCCTTCCACGTAGATCATCTACTCTTCAGCTACTTAAGTGTCTCAACGATTGGACTCGGGCTCCGGAAAGCGGAATTTCAACTGACGTCATTTATATTGACTTCGCCAAAGCATTTGACTCGGTCGTCCATGTTAAACTACTTCACAAGCTTAAGTTATTTGGCATTGGGGGTACCGCTTTCGACTGGATTGTAAATTTTCTTAAGGATAGGAAACAGGCTGTATCTGTGGGTGAATGTAAATCGTATTATGCCAGTGTCACCAGCGGAGTCCCTCAGGGGGTCTGTATTAGGTCCCTTATTATTTGTAATTTTTATTTCTGATTTGGATGCTCCCCTCGGGACCATAGCTTCACCAAAATTTGCTGATGACTTAAAACTATACAATATAGGAATGGATTGTTGTGATAACAATTCTCTCCAGACTGCCCTGAATGATGTGGAGGACTGGTCTGAGATGTGGCAGTTGCCGATAAATGCAGACAAATGTCAGGTTCTTAAAATTGGAATTAAAGCACGCGACATGTCCTACCGTCTTAATGGTGTTATTCTTGAATCTAAAGATGAAATAAAGGACCTCGGTGTAAATCTAAAATCTAATCTTAAATTTGCAAATCACTGCTCTATTGTTGCCTCTTGTGCAAAACGGATTGGGTGTCTAATCAGACGTTTTTTGTCTGGTGACACTGTTTCGTTGGTTAGAGCCTTTAAGGTCTATGTTCGCCCTATTGTTGAATATGCCTCCCAGGTATGGTCACCTCACCTGGTAAAGGACATCAAAGCTATTGAGTCGGTCCAGAGGTCGTTCACGAAGCTAATACCAGGGATGTATAATATGCCGTATATGGAACGTTTAACACGACTTGGGTTAGCTTCTTTGGAGTTGCGTCGCCTTAGGGCTGACTTATGCCTCACATTCTCTATTCTTCGTGGGTTTGTTGATGTCGACCCCTGTATTTTCTTTTCGGTCAGGGGAAATTCGTACACTAGAGGACACCAACTTAAATTAATAGTCAGATCTGAAGCTAGAGACTACACTAAGTTTTTCTTCTGCAACCGTGTAATTGCACCATGGAACGCATTGCCTTCGCATTTGGTCATGGCTAATGATGTTCAGGCCTTCAAGCTGGGTCTCGACAAAATTAATCTGTCGGGTTTTTTTTAATGTTTTTGATTTTTAACTTTGATGTTACCATTGATGTGTGTTACTGTTTATTGCTATCTTACCTTTGTCTTTGTTCTTTTTTCTTTCTTTAAAGTAGGGACTGGTATTAGTGGATAAGAGTTATTCCTTCCAGCATCCCATTACTGTTTTTATGTAGTAATAAATTGGTATTATTATTATTATAACTAAAATTGCTGTAAACTCGTTTGGAGGGAACAAGACGACGTAAGTTAATTATCGTGTCTCAATCACACTTGTTGGTGTCAACGAAGCACAGCTGCAATTAGAAGCTTTACAAGTTGACAAAATTAGTTGTGGCTTGAACTTGTGGGAGTCGGAACGAATAGAAAATTTCCTTAGAAGCAAGCATACACAGACTTAGACACATTTGATTGGTCCAGGCGAGTCAGTCACAGTAGATGTGTTGATAGGAGCAGATGTATACTGGCGAGTAATGACTGGTCACATGAATAGGCTAACATGGTATCTTATGGCAACAGAAAACATCTTTGGGTGGATACTTCAAGGCAGCACCTACACATACAATCAAGCTACAACAATGGTATCTTTACTTTCTTTTTCTGACTCTTCTACAATGGAAAAACGTGACGCCCAATTGTCAACAATATGGGAGTTGGATCACACTGGAACAATGGCTACGGAAGAGAAGTCATCCTTGATTCTGCAAGATGTCGAAGTGTTGAAAAAATTTCAAGAAACAACAGTATTTGAAAATGGTCGTTATTCCGTTGAAATTCCATGGTCAGAAAATAAACACGAATTGTGCAACAATTTTGCATTAACAAAACAGCGTTTGAAACGTCTTCTATTCAGTCTTCAGAAAGAACCAGACAAACTAGAGAGATATCGCAAGGGGATATATGAGTATCTTGACAATGGACATGCAGAAGAAGTGTCTATGGAAGTCAACAATGGAAACTCGGTTTACTACATGCCCACCATCCCATTATTAAAGAGGATCGAAAGTCTACTAAACTACGAATTGTGTTTGACGCATCTTCTCACAGCAACAATGGTTTTTCACTAAACCAGTGTCAGTATACAAGACCGAACTTAAATCCTTTAATAATGGATCTACTTCTTCGTTTTAGGGTTCATAAGGTTGAAATATCAAGCGATGTTGAAACATCTTTCCTGCAGGTGAAGCTACAACCACAAGATCGCGATGCAACTCGGTTTCTGTGGACGAATGAAATATGGACAAAGGATTATGAGCCGAAACTCAAAGTTTTTCGGATGACTCGGGTCCTTTTTGGGATGAAGGCAAGCCCCTTCGTATTGGCAACAACGATTCGTCTGCATACGTAAATTCATCCGAGTTCTAATCACGAAATAAAACGGATAATAGATCAGAACACTTACGTCGATGACATGCTAGCTGGAGTTCAACTAGAAAATCGTTGGCAATCTTGGAAGAAGCCAACAATTTAATGGCTCAAGGAGGAATGTTGATAAAGAAGTGGGCCACTAACGACAGCAATTTATGTCAAGAATGGGAGAAAAGAGGGATTTTGTCGACTGAAGCACCAGTCGAACTTTTGAAAGTTCTAGGGTTGATGTGGGATCCTATTTCGGACTCTCTTTCCTTGAAATCTTCTACAGTTTTGGAGGCTGTACCTGGAAGTTCTGCTTCAAAACGTGGCATTCTTGAAATCTTAGCTCGAGTATTTGACCCACTAGGGTTCATTTCTCCAAAAACTATTGTCGTCAAGATATTACTTCAGGACTTGTGGCGTCTAAAGATTGGATGGTATGATCAAATTCCAGAGCAACTTGTCGAGTCTTGGGAATCTTGGAAGAAAGATCTTTCAGCTATGATGCAACTTTGTGTACCGCGATGGTATCAGACAATTGAAGAATCAAGTTCGAGCAGGCAGCTTCATTTATTTTGTGATGCCTCTCCAGAGGCATATGGAACAGTTGCATACCTACGATGTGAAAATGAAAACAGTGTCTGTATTTCAACCTCGATTACGTCAAAAGCTAGAGTAGCCCCACTGGACTTAGTTAGCATACCTCGTTTGGAATTGTTAGTTTGTTTGCTGGCTGCAAGATTGGCTTCGTCAATTAAGAAAGCTTGGGAGAAGCAGGATTAAGTCACTACCGTATTCTGGTCCGATTCTAAAGTTGCTCTAGAATGGATTGCAAGGACCCTTGCAAAATGGAAACTATTTGTAGGAAGAAGGGTTCAACAAGTTCAAGCCTTGACATCTTCAGAGTCCTGGTTTTACTGCAGTAGTAAAGACAACCCAACCGATGTTATAACTATAGGCCAATCACTCAGTAAGTTGGTTAATAGTCAATCATGGTGGGAGGGTCCTGAGTGGCTAATTCAAGATCGTTCAAAGTGGCCAAATTCATGCCCAGAAGCAGACTCAGCATCACAGACATCAATTTTACAAGAGCAAGCAACAACAGTTGTAATTTGTCAATCGCTTGTAATGCAATGCTTGATACGTCACGGTTTTTGTCTTGGAACAAACTTACTGGAATAACTGCTTGGATCCTTCGATTTATAAAGAACAGCAGAAAAACGGAAATCGTCAGTTTTCCATTTTTGTTGGCCAAAGAACGTAAAGATGCTGAAGTCTACTGGTTTCAAGTCATTCAAAAGGAGTGCTTTCCTCATGTTCACAGATCCTTGTATGAAGAATCTAGCATTGATAGGAAATCTCGTCTTTTAAAGTTTAATCCGTTTTTGGATAATGATGGCCTTATTCGTACGAAAGGGCGCTTGGAGTTTGCAAGGATCTAGGATGAACTGAAGCATCCTATCAGTCTTCAGTCCCAGAATGTTGTAGAGTTGTTCATATTGGACCAGCATGAGCGAGTTCTACATGGAGGCATTCAATCAACACTAATACAAGTTCGGTAAAAGGCGTGGATTATTCGGGTAAGCAAGTAGTAAGAAGAGCCTTGCATAGCTGCCTCATATGTCGGAAGTGGGAAGCGAAACCTGCAACAGTGATTGAGGCACCCCTGCCACCTGCACGAATTCAGCAGTCGGAGCTGTTGCAGGTGACAGGATTGGATTTTGCGGCACGTCTGGGTCTGGTCCACCTCGGTGAAGCAAAAATGTTATATTTGTTTGTTCACCTGTGCATAACCAGAGCCATTCATCTAGAGTTGGTTTCTTCTCAACGCATCAAGCCCTTCTTGCTAGCCTTTCGTAGTTTTATTGCCAGAAGAGGTTTTGTAGAATTATTTATAGCGATAATGCCAAACCGTTTCAGCAGACGGACCGTCTCCTCCGTGAAGCATGGGGTCTGACTTCAACTTTAAAGGTGCAGAATCAAGCTGCCCATGAAGGAATTGAATGGCGGTTCATAGCACCTCAACCTGCGTGGTGGGGAGGCTTTTATGAGAGGATGGTTGGCTCAATGAAGAGGCACTTGAGGCGAACACTTGGCTCATCTTTGCTCGATTCTGTGGAACTCTGTACCATACCCGCGGAGGTTGAGACCACCATCAACTGCAGGCCATTTTTTACTTGGAAGATCGGGTTGTGTTTTGTCAAAAGTCTTTCCCTGTATTTCTGCAATGCCTACAAAGGATTATCTTAGGAGGCAATGGGCCTTCAGGAAACGTCTATTGGACAATTTTTGGAAAAAATGGAGCCAAGAATATCGTCTTCAGCTTCGGACTGCTCATGTATTGAAGATACCTCGTAACGAAAGCATAACCAAGGTTAAATGATATTGTTTTGCTCAAGGGCGAACGAGTTTCCAGAGGACAATGGAAGATGGCAAGAAGAGCAGAACTAACAAGGTCGTGATGCCAAAGTTAGCTCTGTTATGTTACATACTAGTAACGGCAGTTTCCTTCGTCGAGCCATTCAAAAAATCTGCCCATTAGAAATAGCATACGGTCTTACTACGTCATTTGTTCACAGGTTTGGCACTATTCACATTTAGAAGTGTCAAATTTTGTGTTCAAACATAAATATACACTCACATCATAACAATGAAGCATACTCGTTGAGGTACAAGTTACCAGTTAGACTAGCTTTCACAAACACTTAGTTCATATGAAGCAAATCTTTAGCTAGTTATTCATATTCTTTTTTTCAAACCCCTTCACAATCTTTGGTCCTGGCCAGCACTGACCTATGCTGTTAAGGAAGGGCTCGTCAGACACATTTTTCGTCCTCTCCGATGGAGTCCGGTGGCAGAAGCGCAGGTTTCACCCGTTAAATTCTTCACGATGAGGGCTATGTCTCCTAATGCGCCTCCACCAGTCCAAATTGAAGGGGTTTCTGACATGGGCATCCGTCCATGTCATTTCAATGCCTGTCGAAGTCTTGGTCAGGCTGCACATACAAGCATCACTATCGTATCATCATGAAGATGACGGACTCTTTGGTTATGCTGAACTGATGACAAGTTTGAAGCAATACTCATTTGGGGCTCAATAAAGGGTTCTTATCTCGGCAAGTTATCGTGGTACTAGAAACTGCTCGAAAAGCAAGTCGGCTAGAGTCTCGGCTTGGTTGAGATTTTAAAGAAATCAAGTTCTTGTTTGAAGATTTTCGTCATGAAGTATTTTAAGTATAAAGATTGCTTGGAAGCCTTCCGGAAGAGAAGCAAGATTTGCTCCCAATTGAACGTTGGATCTTCTGTGGGGCCGGAATATGTCGCAAATCTGGGGCTTTTCTTTAATGATTTAAATGCTGCTAATAAAAATGTATTATTTGCTGGGGTCATTAGTGGGCACTGTCTTGTTATGACGTTTTATTATGTCTTATGTAAGGGTTCTTCTTTATTGTCTTGCCAGTTGTATTTCCTATTCATTTAGCCAATGGGCTCTTGACTTGTCATGGCTCGTGTCTCCTTTCACGCATGTGCAGTTTTTTATGTGTGAAATGTTTTGTGTAATAAAAATCACTTGGACTTCAGCTTCAGTGCTGAAAACATCTCTTGCTTTCCTTTCCTACTTATTGATGCGTTTATAAGGGTTTGAGGCGTATTTTCGAGGCCTTCTTGCAGGCCTATTGCCAGGCCTATTTTCGAGGCCGTTTTGTAGGCCTATTTAAGACCTACATTCTATTCTTTTCAGGCTTATGAATTCTAGCCTACCTTCAATGAGTTCGTATGCCTTTAACTAACAGGGTTTATTACTTGTTTCAGCATTTATCTGGTGTTTAGCAGTGTTCATTGGTGATTATTAGCTTCAACATGAAAAAAACCTGACTTGGTAGCTGCAAGTCAATTAGGTATATAGGAGCTCATTGGGTTGTGCCGGTTCACCTTGACCCCCTGACGTTGCTGTTACAAGCAACTGGTGGCGCAGCTCACTGAGAACGAGGACTTGGAGGAGTGGTATACAGGCAACCTCAGGACTTAGTTTTAAGCTAGTTCTAAGTTGACTCTTATAGCTCCAACCTTCCTGGGCTAGGTTTTCCGTTGCTCTCCTCAGTTAGCTAATTTCGTCACTGGTTAGGCAGCGGAACTTTTTGTAGGGGAGATAGGTGCACATAGCCGAACCGTAGTGGTTGTTTATATCCTAGTTCATTATGTATAGGGAGGGTTTGCTTGGACGTAAAGAGGCAGGTATTTGTTATTTGTTTTCGAATGCCTCTTTGCGAAGAACGAAACTCCTAGTCTTGGGCCGGTCGATATGATATTGTGCTTCCCGACGTGCTCCAATTCGGGCTCCTCCATCCTAAGGATAGCTGCCCAGCTGAATCCTGGAGTGGAGTTGTAATAGCATGTGTCCAGCTTGTTGTTTTCGAGGCATAATTTTCGGAAATCTTGAAAGACATCAGCGAGCAGGAAAACGTCGGTCATTTGGTGTATCTCATGGTAGGTAACGAATTCTTTCGATTTCATTCTCAGCCAGAGGTTAAATGCTTGCACGTACTTGTCCCCACCAACATCCCGTCTTTCAACTGGGAATAGAACGAGTGTCTTGATGGTAGATCTTCCTACTCGAAAACGGACATGTTGCTATATTCGTACGGGTCACCCTTCAGCATTAACAGGTGCAGCGCCTATTCAAGGGTAGTTTCCTCTGTAAACCACATGGATTTTATCCAGAGTCTAATGCCGCCTTGAGGATGGGGAAGCCGCTATTGTCGTTTCTGTGGTTTCAGAGAAGCATTTAAGAAGTTGAAGTTATCTATAAAGCGAAGGTTTGCCTTGCTGACTTGATCCTTAATCTATATGGTCTGAAATTCGGTGTTGCGAGCGATAATATCTACTTTGCCCGGAAACTTGTAGATTGTGGGGTACTAGAAGGTGCATGTCGTAAACTTCCAGGCCATGGAACATGACGGGGATGGTTTTTCTTTCACGAGCAATTAGGTTACAGTGTGGATGATTAGCTCCTCTGTATTTCCCGCTGATGTGGCAATGATTCATCTCTCTATTGTCGACGAGCCGTACTTTAGATTCCCTGTCAAAATTTGCTTTCTGGTAACACTTTTTGAAGGCTTTCCCGCAATAATGATAAACGGGAGCATTCTTGAAATCGGTTTCTTCAGATGGGGTGAAGCGTATGGGTTTTGCATTTTTCAGCAGTTTCGCGTAATATCATGCTTCTTCCATACAAGTAGCTGGAAAAAAAGAGAAAAACAGTCCCTTCGAACAGTCGCTTTTGACGAATTAGCAATTGCACGGTTTCATCGGGTCAGGCACCCTTGTAAAAGCTTCTCGAATGCACCGAAGCATGAAAAAGACGTATTTTCTAGCTATTGGGAAAAAAGAGAAAAACAGCCCCTTTTGAACAGTCCCTCCAGTAAACCCCCGCGCCGTTTTACAGGAAGTCATGTAGAGCAGTGTATTGTATGTTCTCAAGTAAACCCGCCCCGTTTCAGGAGCGTGCTAATGATAAATTACCAACCTCACTCAGGGAAACCTACCTAACTCAAGGAAACCCCTGCAGATTGGGCCAGAGGTACTTGAGCGGGAGGAATAAAAGGTGTGGACAATTCTGTTGATCTTTATATCAGCCATGGCTGCCTAGTACGACGTGGTTTCGAGGTTCCGGTGCAAGAAATGCCAGGTTGAGTTTTTTATCGCGGGAAGAGGTGGAAAATTATTTGCAGAAGCCTTGCGTGGTAAATTTTACTTGTCTCGATTGCGGAGGACTTGTTTCTTCCTACGAAGAATTCTTGATGCACTACGACCGATGAAATGAAAAAAATGATTACGCCCGAAAAAATCAAGTTTGGCTGTTTATATTATTCCGAAGCCTGTTGGAAGTATTTTCCCAATTTGGAACGATCTACGGTTCATACCAGAGTTTTCCATTCATCTCTTCCGATGAACAAAGAGACGGTTTTGACAAAGAGGATAAAAAAAAAAAGACCAACAATGATCGACAAAGAAGAAAAATCATGATCTTCGAATATTGGACATTGAGATTTTCCCGTGCTAGTATTGCAAGAAGACGTTCGAGGATAGGAGCTATAAAAGAAGGCACGAAAGGCATCACGAAGAAATATGTAATGTAACCTGCAAATCCTGTAGTGAGACTTACTCGGACGGTCTCGCGTTTAAACGGCACAATGGTGGTGGGGCTGTAAAACAACGTGGAAATGAAATTGGAGAGTCTTCAAGAAAGAGACTTTAATTGGCTTTTCCTAAACTTAAACCTATTTTAGGAAAGGAATAATTTCTCAAACACCCACAAATTTCAACCTGGTAGTGAACAACGTCAGATATCTAGTCGTGCCTATAATAGAGGAAACAAGAATCGACTGGACTTTCTCCTACATGATTCACGATTTGAAAGACAAGACGGAAGTTACCGACGATACCGAACTCGAAGTGACACCGTTCAGTTTGGATTTAGGAGGTTTTGATCTCATGCGTGATACTTTCAAAAATTGCTTCTTGACTTCCAAGCAGGATTTTGCGTCAGATGAAATGCACTACGAACCGTTGATTTTGTTTAAACTGTATTAGGATAAATACTGGAATCTTTTACAGCAATATCAATGTCTTATGGCAAACATAAAAGCTCAAATCGGTTTATGCATTCTCTTTGAAAAAGCGACCGATAATATGGAGACTATTAAAGCTTAATTCAATTCCAACCTGACCAGAATGGGGAACATGGAGGTTCTCTAGAAATGTCAAACAAGATTCTGCATAGTATTGGACAGTTAGCCATACAAGGAAGTGGATGTGTTGTGAAGCACTGTGTCTGTACCGAACTATATGGGTTGGAATCTATAGGCCATTTGCTGGAAAAGGTTATGGGCAACTCCCCGATAATCTTAAAATAGGCCCCGATATACTGGTCAATGTGCGTAGTGAGGATGATAGATGTTTTGTGTCGTCCGTGTTGGCTAGTATACACACTATCCCATCTTTGCAACATGATTGGGATACGAAACATTACAGCCCTCATGTGCACTAGTTTGTCATTGGCATGTTCAATAAGTACCCTGTTCCTTTATCCAAAATGGTGGCGTTCGAAAAGGCCAACAATATTTCGGTATATGTTTTTGGTTTCGAGGAAGATGAACCTTGTGTTTATCATGCGAGTTCCTTAGTTAAAAGTAAATATCATGTCGACTTGCTTCTTCTCAACGGTCACTACATGACGATAAAAGACTTCAAAAAAAATTAACGTGTATTTCAACCCACAAGCACTTGAAGTATTTTTGCAGACATTGCCTACAAGGTTTTCAAACTCCTTCCTTCTTACAAGGAAGTTCCATTTCAAAAGACCTCATTGTACGACAGTGATGTTATCCAGTTTAAGAATTTCAAGAACGAACTTAAAAGGTTGTACATAGCCTATGTGGACTTTGAAGCGGCGCTCCATCCAGTCTCCAGTTGTGATGGAAACGATATATACACCTGAGTTAATCACATACACCAAGCTTGCAGTTTTGCCTGTGTGATTGTGGACCATTTAGGCGGAGTATTTTCCAGAGAGTTGTGCAGAGGAATAGACTGCATGAAGGTTTTCTTCGAATCTATATTACAGGAGCAGTAAAAGATCGTGGTTTATGTGGATACCCACAAGCAATGATGAAAGGTTTGACCAAGGAGCAGTGGTTGCTCTACAAAATGGCTGCAGTGTGCCATCTTTGCAAACACGGTGCATTTATCCTACCCCAAGCAAAGTATAACGGGTTTACGAAAGTAGGAAACCATGACCACGTCACCGATGAACCTAGGTGTATAGTTCTAGCTTTTCAAACTAACAGGCAGGAATCTTTAGTTAAAAACCCGGCAGTATTCGACCACTGCAGTTTGCAATATGCACACGTGACTCTAGATTCTGCGTTTCAAGATATGAAGTCTAATTTTGCTACTGCAGAGTGCGTGGCTTGTACAGAACGGCGCAGTAATTTAGGCAGCTTTGCTACTATACCAACGATTTGAGTTTTGAGTTCAGTTCAAGAAAGCCTATCCCCTCGTGGTGTTGGATTGCTCCAAACAGCCCGAGAGGCTGCAATCGAGAATCGTGAACATACAAGTCAAACTGAAGTCTAGTTCAGTAGTGCCTGCTAATACTACGTGTCACGCTCTGCTCATTGGCGACAGGAAAATGAATCCAAAGTTGGATAGAGACAAAGTAGAAGTTGCTTACTAAATAATAATAATGATTATAAAGATTTGGCACTCAAAACGAGATTGCGAAAAATGAAAGGCGGCTTTTTGCCGCTAGCATTGCTAGAACCGGTTTTAGCCGGTATTGGAGGATTGGCTGGAGGGACTCCGAGGGTGGTATCTGCCGTAAAAAAAGCACAAAACGATGCAAAAATTCTGGGTGAACATGTGCGACATCACAAGCAAGTGGAAGGTTCTGGCTTCAAGAAAAGAAAATTAAGCAAAAAACGAAGCAAATAAAAATCACCCCGTCTTTACTTAAGACCACAATGGGTTTAATCGACTTTGATAAACTTTTAATGATTTTTGATTTAAATGGATTGGCTAGAGTAATGAAAACTCCGAAATTTAGATGTCCTTTTAGTAAAGACACGCTTCCCTTAAAGCTTTGGCCTACTGATGAAAATGGAATCGTAAACTTGGAAGTTTTCCACGATGGAGAAGGAAGGCACTGGGTAGCCTATTTCACCACTTCGGGAGAATCCTGTTATTTCGATAGTTTTGGCATCATGAGTGTCTCCGGTCTGTGGTTGACTACTTGGGATAGGAAGTTAAATAAAATTAAAAACTCGTACAAAACTTGACCAAATTGGCCACTTTTGCTTATTTTTCCTAAGTGCCTTCTCTAAGGCTCGTAATTACTCAGCTGTTTTAGATGGGATGAGACGAGTCATCTATTGAAAAGGTACGTGCAAATCTAACTGAAAATAAACGTTTTCTACAAGAAACTCTTCAAACGCCTGTACCGCGATGACAAACTTTTTACTATTACGTAAGGATTTTCGAAAACAGTAGCTGTCGAATGCTCGTCCTTTAGTTTAGTAATGTAAAGGGCTCTCGTCCCTACTTAACATCTAGCTATGAATGCACTGCTCGGATCGCTGCAGTATGAAATTTCTTTATTAATTAAACCAGAACTTGTGCACATGAAGCTCGAAAGAGGACCGGAATTGGCATTTCAGTGGGCATTTCATGCTGAAACTAATTAACATGAAACTGTTTTCATGCACAAATTTCTTCGTATCCACGTCACTTGGAAAAGTAAGTTTGCTTAGACTCTAATCGGTTTGTTCACAGCATTGAAGTATTCTTTCTGCTCATCTTGTAACAAGCAATTGCTGTCGACAAATATCTTAGTAACAGCATCGGTCGGTAAATTAGGCTCGCTTAAATTTTTAATCGTCCTGTGCTTTGCATTGACGTAGACTTTCTGATCGGCATGTAATAAGCAATTTCTGTCAACGTTCACTTTTGTTGCCGCATCAGCAGCATGCCGGTGGAAAGCTATGTCCTTAATTTGTTTCTTCTTCACGTAAAAATTCCCGTCAGCCTCATCTAAGTACAACGTATTTTTTTCGATGCTAGAAATGGCGGAAGCAAACTCGTCGGTGAGAAGAGTAATGCCAGGAGGCAATTCGGTTTTAAGTTTCTGAACGTCCGTTGCCAGACTACCAACCTGAAAATAATTTACCGCATCGTCAGATTCGATGGCAGCTCCTACTTTGGTTAAACACTTACTTTGCCTATCATAATCGTTTTCGGGGATTAAAACGTACCCTAGTACAGGCTGTCCTCTCGGACCAACTCCTATCACTTCACCCCTTCTCCTCTTTTCCTTTTCAATGATTGTCCATACTTATTAACTGACATCTTTTTTAAATATACAAATCATGCCCCCCCCTCCCCCCTCCTCCGCACAAAAATCTCTAGTGTGCATGACACAGTGACAGAGTAAGGAAAACATGAAAGCAAAACATGCATTAAAAACTTGGCTTGTGAAAATACATGACGCAATAATGTAAAAAAAAAGACAACTGCCCCGAAAGGGACTAGAACCCAGAACATCCGCGTACTATTAATATACTCGGCTTAGTACATGACTGTTTTGGGTTCGAATTCCAACGTTGGCAGTTATCTTTTCTTTTATTTCTCAGATTGTTGTACATCGTATCCTCACAAATCAGGTCTTTAATGTACACTCTTCGCTTCGAATTGATTGCGCGATAGAATGAACCCCTCTCCACAGGTTCGTTTTTTCAATAAATATATTAAAAAAGGAATATAGAAAAATCTCAAGATGTCTCAACCTTCCTGGCAAACGAATCTTTCAAATCTCTTTCTGAAAATTAAGAACGATAAATGTAAAAAATTAATGATCGTACAAAATTGTCCTTTTCTCCTTCTAGAGAGTTTAACGATTTAACGGGATTGGGGACTCCCATTTCGGATGGAAAATCGAAATATAACGGTTGGATTTTGCCAAGCAATCCAGAAACTCAAAAACTGTTGAAAAATCTAAAAAAATATATCTGTAAAAAATTAGAGCTTGAGTGTGATGATCAGAAACCTGTATCTGTGACTATGTTCAATTATCCTAATTCTATGCACACGACTTCCCCCTGTTACTCCTCTTGCGATAAGGCAAGTGACTGCGATAAACCGCTGTCTTAGAATTTGGGTGGACGAGGATGTTCACCAAAAAAAAAGGAAACTTAACAAAAATGTTATTGATAAGCCATGGTTTAACTTACCATCTTATAACACTATAAACTTGACAGAAGACACCGGGAAAATCACTGCAGTGTATGTTACCAATGATACTCCCAGCAATGTGAAATTATGGTGCAATGTAGACTTTGGAGTTGCGTACTCCGATATTTCCAACGACAAATTTTCCGACGAAGACTTTATGGATTTGGTATATCCGTAAACATTTAAAAAATGTGTAAATAAAAAATAGAAATTAAATACTATGACTTTTTCGTGCCCAAGAAAGAACCTAATAGTCATCCATTTCTACCTTCAAATATCAGATGTTTAATTATAGTTCCTGCAAATTGAAGAAAAACTAACGTATTGCTTAATTTCATCTGCAACGAAAGATGGCTCGACTATGACCGTTTATTTATTTACAGTAAAACTTTATGTCATCCTAAATACAAAGCTTGGCAGTTTATAATTGCTGATATTGAGAAAAACATTGGACGGGACGTCTCCTTTTTTACGATTCTCAAATAGATTTAATTCCACTCGAAGAAAGCTGGACCCAACAATTTGAAACCTTGTTCTTTTTGACGATTGCCTTTTGGATAAACAAAGAAGCATCGAGCGCTACTTTGCGCAAGGACGTCATTCAAATGCTGGTGTCCTACACGAGCATTCCTAAACAAGTAGTTAGAGAGAATACAAATTTATTAATCCTGTTTCCGGTGGATGAGTTAAATTTGAAACACGGCTACGAAAATCATATTGCCCCTGTCATGGAATTTTCAGACTTTAAAACGTTATGTTAAAATTGTTGGAAAAAGCCTTATAGGTTTTTATCAATAAACAAAACGTTAAAATAGGGGCGATGTAAACGTTCATTTTAACATAGTAAACAAAAGACTAAGAGACTAAATGAGAAATCGCAAAACTCAAACAACGTTTAACTAAAAAGTTTTTAAATCAACTTTTGGGTGAGAGAGAGCAAGAAGAATCACTTCAAGAATTTTTTAAGCCGGTAGTAAACACTTTGAAACTGGCAGTTGGTGCTTTAAAACCAACATCGGACGGTGGTGTAAAATTTCTAGTGCAGCACACTCACACTACGCCAACTAAAGTTCTCAAACAGGAAGACACTGACGAGGATGACTACTATTCATCGAGTTTATCACCGTCCTTTGCAGTTACTCCTAGTGAGAAAATATTGTCGACCCCTCTCGATTTCAGTTTCGCGAATATTCAAGTCGGGCTGAAGCTCCTATAATGCGAAGTCCTTCTAAAACCGAACATGCCTCTACAAGCGCAGGTCCTAAACTCACCCCAATGTATTCCGCGCTGCAACATAGACGTATTTCTACCTGCCTGAACTTTTTAACATCACCAGTCTAATGTCCAAAAAGCAGAAAGTTAAAAAGCACTTTAGTAATTAAAAACACAGACAGAGTAGCCATCAAGTGCTGGTGACACAACGATATCACGACGTTTCGGTTCCAAGGTCGGAACCGTTTTCAGGTGAAGGGTTTAAAACATGTCAAACAACTTAAAATAAAAATAAAAATGAATAAAATAACAGCAGAGCAGGGCCATGGAAATAAAACTCACAAGTCTTAAGGATGCAAGGTTCCATGCTAAAAAACTAAAACCAAATAAAATAAAATAAAATAAAAGTCAGCACTATTCAAAAGAATGTGCCAACAGTCACCTAACTCACCCGAGTCTGCAGGTCGAATGAGAGAGGATTCGGTCGGCTATGCTTTAAATAGTGGGTCCCTGGATTTTGATTGGTGGAAATGTGTTGATGCCTGCGTCATTGCATAACTTAATGTAGTCTTGTAGGTGATTCGCTGTAGGTATTAAGTGATTATGAACAGGTGGTTTGGTTAAATGAATACAAAGTGTTTCCAAGTTTTCACGTGTTTTGGTGTGAGGAATTTGAAATAAAATGTTTGCGAAATTTCAGGTTCATGCGCTGTTTTTTGAAAGTGTTGGACCAGTGAGTTTTCTTGTTTCATTAATTTAAAGTTTGATTTGTGGAAACTAAGTCGTTTACATATTTCCTG